>VXBO01013317.1:133195-145883 GCA_013400135.1 Rhinoptilus africanus | reverse complement strand
AGGACAAGGGGTAACGGGCACAAACTTGAGCATAGGAAGTTCCACCTAAACATGAGGAGGAACTTCTTTACCTTGAGAGTGGCAGAGCACTGGAACAAGCTGCCCAGGGAGGTGGTGGAGTCTCCGTCTCTGGAGACATTCAAAACCCGCCTGGACGCGTTCCTGTGTAACCTGCTCTAAGGTGGCCCTGCTCTGGCAGGGGGGTTGGACTAGATGATCTACTAAGGTCCCTTCCAACCCTAGGATTCTATGATTCTATGATTTGCAGCAATAATAAGGCTAAACTGCAGTTGTGTGAATCTATCAGCATTTGGCTGTTCCTTTTTCCACGGGAAAACTACGATTAGCAAGGAATGCAGGTCAAGATTTTGCTCCTAATGCACCTCCTTCTGTGCCTTCCTGTTCTCCTTGCCCAACCATGCCCATACCCACCATGAATCTTGGAGGGGCATAAGGCACTCTCTGGATGAAGAGCTGTAGATTCCGAGCCAGGCTGGGATGATAAGGGTGAACTCAGCTGCTAGCAAGTTTTGCGTTTATGTAGCCTTTAAAATAAAGCTTTGGTCTGTGGGACCACACTGATCCTGAAACTATGCTTTCCCTGTTTCTAAAGGCTTCAATAAATGTGGAGTTCGTAATGGTGGCTGCTCTCACCTTTGCTTGCCTCACCCCACTGGCTTCTCCTGTGCCTGCCCCACTGGCATCCAGCTGAAGAGAGATGAGCAGACGTGTGACTCTTCTCCAGAGACCTACCTACTTTTCTCTAGCCGTGCTTCCATCCGTCGTATCTCTCTGGACACCAGTGACCACACAGATGTGCACATACCTGTCCCTGAGCTGAACAACGTCATTTCTCTGGACTATGATAGCGTGGATGGCAAGATTTACTACACAGATGTATTTCTTGATGTCATCAGGTGGGTGCCAGTCATCTACTCGGCCAGTGCCCAGGTCACCCAGCTACTTGTGCTGGTCAGGCCACAGTGAGCTGTGGAGTGTGCCAATAAATTGGAGAGACTGAGGTGCTGGCAGTACACCGCTACTTACCTTGTCTTTGGTGCACAGCTTCATGCCTTTCGCTGAAATAAATGCTGAAAGTGTGTTTAACCTGCTGGAGGCTATGGGGAAAAAGGTATTAGGGAGGTAGCAGTATGAAGTGGCCCTGTGGGGATCACACATAGAGGTGTGAAGGCTTTCTGGGAGCTACCCATTCCTCACTGCCATTTGTCATTGATTTTCATCCAGGCGGTCTGATCTGAATGGCAGCAATATGGAAACCGTTATTGGTCAAGGTCTGAAGACTACAGATGGCCTGGCAGTGGACTGGGTTGCCAGGAACCTTTATTGGACAGACACAGGACGCAATACCATAGAAGTAGCTAGACTGGATGGAAGCTCCAGAAAAGTGCTGATCAATAACAGCTTGGATGAGCCCCGAGCCATTGCTGTCTTTCCCAAGAAGGGGTAGGTATGGGGTGTTGATGGGGCAGGGAGAAGGGCTGTGCAGAGGCAGACTGGAAGAGGAGGTTGTGGGAGGAAGAAGAGATGTGCTGTGGGAATCTGCAGGTACCAGCAAGGGGCTGACTCTGAGTGACAGATGTAATCAGGGAGACAGTGAATCTGAAAATTGGGCAGGTGGCTGAGAGAAGCAACGTACAGACCACACGATCTTTCTTCTACCTGAAGAATCTGGTGGTTTAGTTCAAAACTAAAACTTTCATTAGGCTAAATGAAATGGTCTTTTCTTCTTAGGCATGCTTTTTATCTCTTCAGGTACCTCTTCTGGACAGATTGGGGTCACATTGCTAAAATTGAACGAGCAAACTTGGATGGCTCTGAACGTAAAATCCTGATTAACACTGATTTAGGATGGCCCAATGGATTGACTTTGGATTATGACACCAGGAGGTCAGTAAAAGATTTTCTTACACTTGCATAGGGTTAAGGGATGTAATGAATGTTTTTTAGGCGCCTTAGCTTGGTTTATTGGAGTAGTGTTGCGGGTTTGGGTGTGGGTTGTTTGTTTTTTTGTCTGATCCATCTTGGCTAGCAAAGGACTAGAAAGTAAAGAGGGATTGTATAGATGGAAACTCACCTCTTTCCTTGTTCCTTCAGGATTTACTGGGTGGATGCGCATCTTGATCGTATAGAGAGTTGTGATCTCAATGGGAAGCTACGGCAAGTGTTGGTCAGCCAGGTGTCACATCCCTTTGCTCTGACGCAGGTAAGAATTTTCTGCTGCCACCGTTCTCCCTGGTGTCTTGATGAGTTTGGACAGTAGAGCTTGGGGACAGGGAAGTGTTATAGTCTGGGGGAACCAAGATGCCTGAGGATATAGTACTTAACTCTTCTGTGGAGCTAACAGGAAGTTTGTCTGAACTCCCGTTTTCTTTATGGTAAGAGGGGAAGGGGTTGAAAAGGCCTTTGTTTGGGGCCTTCCGCTGCTGGGATGTGTTTGTTATGGGTATCCTGTGTCTTTGTGGCTAAACATGCTAATGGCTGTGATTTTTCTTTGCTGTCTTCCTGAGCAGCAGGATAGGTGGATATACTGGACTGACTGGCAAACCAAATCTATCCAGAGAGTGGACAAATACTCTGGGCGGAACAAAGAGACAGTCCTAGCCAATGTTGAGGGACTGATGGATATCATTGTCGTTTCCCCTCAGAGACAGACAGGTAAACAGGAGGACCTTGATTCAGGCAAATGCTAATTTCAGACAAAAAGAACTCTGGAACCACTGTGCTACTGTAGATGTCAAGCAAGATTGGCATCCTTTCTTATACTCAAACTGTTAGTGCATCTTCCCCGGGCACAGTCCTTATCTGCCTGTGACATTTCAGTCAAGTACATCTTAACCGTGTTCTGTTACAGCTTTGATTAGCAAACGTCACTTTCTGTGTTGTTCGTCAGACATTGCATTAAAAAAGAAGAACGTGAGCTTTTTGTTTTATAATCTGTGCAGCTGTGTTGACTGGGCTCCTGTCTAATGATTTCCAGTGCCTTGCTTTCAAGACTGCCCTAATCCTACCAGCGTCTGGCTATTGTCATCACTTTCTTAGCAGTCAGATGAGGGGATGAGGGCCATGTGCCAGAGCGTAGTAACTTGCTGGATTTCTAAGAAGTATCTTGGGCTGAGCAGGAGAAAAGGTTGTTGCTCTGAGGTCCTACCTGGTCATCTGCAGCATATTTAGAGAATTGTTTGTTCCTTCCAGGTACTAATGCTTGCGGAGTGAACAATGGAGGCTGCACTCACCTCTGCTTTGCCAGGGCTTCTGACTTTATCTGCGCATGTCCGGATGAACCAGATGGGCGGCCCTGTTCTACTAGTGAGTTTACTGCTGGTAGTAGCTTCCATAAGTGAGCCACTGCTTATGCTTATGCAGTGGCAACCAGAGCATCTGATGCTCTCCAGTGTATAAAAACTTATGCAGTCATATACTGGAAGGCGGTTGTGAGCAATAGAGCCGCCTTCTGTCCTTTCTGCTGACAAACTGACTGGGTTTGATATGGGAAAGCTGCTCATATAGGCCATTTTAGAAACTTTCTATAGCTTACTGGATTTGTTCATCTGTCCCACAAAGTTAGAGTCCTGCTTATTTTTCTCTGTTGTTCTAGTTCCTGGTGTGGTGCCCCCTGCTCCTGAACCCACCAGTGTAAGTGAGAGAAGTCAGACGCCGCCTGGCAGAGTAGGTACCTCAACAACCAAACCTCTAACGTCTCTGGAAGCAGTGGAAGGAAAGTAAGTGCTCTTGTTCTCTTGGAATTGGGGTGTGAAAGTCACAGCTTGTGCAAGGTGCAACATGCAAGCCCCCCTCTGGTTGTCATCCAAACGCACCTCTCCCTAGCTAAAAGAGGCTATTCCAGCTCCAGACTTCACGTTCATAATGGGAAAAACCATTTTGACAAATAATGCGTAACTCCATTGAGCTGGCAGGAAAGAGGTGCAGAGATCTTTGTCTGTTCTATTGAAATGTGTGTCTAGGCTAACTCTGCTGAAGTGTTAAAGTCCTCCTAAGACCATGTCATTCATTTGGTTGATTTTTGAACTCTTAATTTTGAGAACTTGTTTCTGAGAGGAATAGAGGGGATTCTGTTGCTTTAATTCACTGAGACATCTGAGACCTGACCCAGACTTCTGAGGAAATGAAGTGGTTCTGCCCTGGCCACAAAGGGAAAGCTTGTTTGGGGCAGAATAGAACCTTCACAGCTCTATCATTTAAGTTACAATGCAGGGAGTTAAGAGACTTTTTTTCTGCTAATTCCCTACAACCTGCTATTCCTACTGCCCAGCAAAAAAGTATGTTCTATAATATATGGCTGGGTTATTTACAAGGCAAAACTTCCACTTTGTTGAGTATGATGTATTGGGTAGAAAGTTCTTTGTGCTGGCTCCAGGGTCTTCTGATCTTTGCTTCAGCACTGATGCTGAAATTTGTGTTCTGATAGATAGATACGTGCATGCACCTGTGTACCCAAGAGGCAAATCTAGAACGACTCAGAAATAAACATATTGCAGACCTATAGTTGATACAGACATGCACACGCTCCTATATATATGTATATGGTCCTCTCTCCTCTGGATACGCAAGGATACTGAAGAAGAGAAAGGAAGGCTCCTGTTGTTGAGCTGGAAATGGAAGGGATATCGGTGCTAGCCTGTCCCATCCTGTCTTTTGATACCTTTGATACTGTTGATACTACTATTAGTAACTATCTCTCCTTCTGTCATTCAGCTGCTCTGACAAAGATGCTAGGCGAGGCTTGTGTACTCATGCCAACGAGGCAGTCTTGGCAACCATGGGTGAGTTCTTTTTTCTTTAACTCTTCTCCACCAGGGTTGTTCCTCCAAATGTGCTCAGGCCATTCCAGTCCATAATGTTTGAAACTCAAATTTCTGAAACTCAGACTTGAATTACTGCAGTGCCCTCTGGGCAGAGCAAAGCGTGTCTGAGGATGAACATCAGTCGTACACATTCATTAGCCTATATGGGGACTTTTTCAAATGACACTTTGGTCCGAAGAATAGTTCTATTTTCTTTCTTCCTATACCTCATCGATTTGGCTCTTCCCATTAATGATGCTCTTTTTCACCATCCCCTTTGTGTTTAGTTGAGGTTGGCTCAAAGATCTTGATGCTCCTTGGTTTGCTGGGGCCTGGGGGTGGGAGGAAGGGTTGTTGTATGTTTGGTTTCATATGAAGCCAAACAAAACCCTCAGCTAAACCTTGGTGTGCTGACATTTTGCTTCTGTATGATGTAAAGCCTCTGTATTGGGCGTGACACCAAAGTCAGTATTATTCAGTGGAAATTAAGGAGAGTACATCAATTACTGTTGCTGTTCACTTTCAGGGGAAAGACTGCATGTCAGCTACATTATAGGAGGTCTTCTCAGCATCTTGTTTGTTTTACTGCTTATTGCTGCTTTAATTGTATATAGGTAAGTGATCTTTTTGCCCCCTCTCCTGGCCAATAGTAAAATCTAAGGTTGTAGGAGAATAAAGCTCCTGAAAGCGCTGCATCTTTCTTTTTTGTCATTTACAATCGCTTTGTTCTTCATTGGAAGCAGTGCTTGATGTTTTTATTTGCAGGGTTTGAGTCCTGTGTCTTCGAATTGTTGGGCAAACAACTCTATTATTTGAAACCTTATTGGCTAAATTTTCTTTAGAAAGCTTATGAATTATGAACAGGGATGGGAGATAATTTGTGTCTCAGTATACGTGTGAGCTCATGTGCTTTTTGCCAGGTAGCTTCACCTATTACTGCCAGTATAGCTTTTGGGGTTATATGGTGGTGCCTTGCTGTACTGGTAGCTAGGGAATATACTGGTAGCTGAAGAGCTAGGCGAAACCAGCATTGCCTCTTTTTGAGGGACAGTGAAGATTGCTGGAGCTTCCCACTCGCTGAGCACTCAGGAACTTCGGCTCCTGGCAGTAGGGCCCTTCTGACAGCTCTCTCCCTCTAGGCATAATAAGTCCAAGTTCACGGACCCTGGCCTGGGGAACCTAACCTACAGTAATCCTTCATATCGGACATCTACCCAGGAGGTGAAGATTGAAGCGATTCCCAAACCAACCATGTACAACCAGTTGTGCTATAAGAAAGAGGTAAGAGCTGCTACTGAGGACATGGGAGCCCAGATCAAACTGCCTTTGAGTGTTATGGGCCTTAGTATGTGAAAACATTGCAACTTGTCAGCATTTACTTCTAGGACATAGGACAGCTTCAGTTAATTGCTCAGGCTCCTACGGAGATCAACTAGCAGCACTTCTTCCCCAGTGCGCTGTTGTGAATTAGACTGGTCTTTAGCTCTCTGCTTCTTCCCCACTCCCATAATGTCTTGTATTTCATTTGCATTGGGTGCTGGCCCTTGAAGTACAGCAATCAAAGGGAATTGTCTTCCCTGGATACGGTCCCAGTTAGTGACTGTTGCACCAAGATTGCTTTGGACAGTCACCAGGGGAACCAGGCAGCCAGAAGGAGTTTGGTAACAAGAGCGTGGCTCCTGGCTGTGCATTGCCTGGAAGGGGTGGGATAGGGAGCGTTTTAAAGGCCCTGTGGAGGTCCGCCCTGTGAGCCACAGGATGGGAAAGAGTTTGATAGAATATCTTGCAGCACTTAGTTTTTCCTCTGTTTTCTCCTCAGAAGCTTTCTTATCACTCAGATAGCTTCTCATCTTCCCTCTTCTGATTTCCGTCCACATCCTCATGTCAGGTATCACTACTCTATGTGTTTGATCCTGCCTCCCTCACTCAAGCTCTGTTGTGTGGCTCAAGCACTGTCCCATACTAATTGCTCGCTCTTGGTTTTTCCCCCCCTGCTTTTATGTCCTTAAACCAGCTCTACTGTCTGTCAAGAAAGTATAGGTAATTTTCTGTGGCAGATCCTTTGCTGTTGGCTTTGGCTACTCATACTTACTATGTGAGACTTGAAAAAGATAATTTCTGTGGAACTATTTATGATAATCTGTTAGATCACTTAGTTCCTCTAGCAGGGACCACAGCAAGACTTACCCAGAGGAGAGTTTTCCCTGGCTTTGTTTTTCAAAGGTACTATCCCATAGATTTCCCAAACTCTCCTGCCATTTTAGCCTTATATACTAAGGATAAGCCAGGATTGTTTATCTGTGAATCTAAATCCTTTCACCTTTTCTCTTAATCCTGCTGCTCCTAGATATACCAGATGTATATTTCCCCCGCCCCCTTCACTTTCCCCTCAGGGACAGATCAGATGTTCTAATGCTCCTTATTTGTCAGTGAGCCAAGTTAGACAGATTTCACTACTTTAATCTCAGTGTGGTCCCTTTAGCCTCTGATCATTTCTGTTGTTTCCCTATAATCTCCCTCCCCTGTATCACTGTGAGACTTGGGCCCAACAGTGGTATTCCAGCTGTGCTTTCCCGAGAGGTGAACCTAGAATGACTCGGATATAAAGATATTGCAGACCTACAATCGATTCCCTGACTACTTTTACCATGAGGTCTTCTGGGTCTTCCTGCTTCCCATTTTCTTGGGGTTTTTTTTCTTCCTTTTTAGGCTCAGTGTTGTTCTTACTCCCTGCTGTCAGGGAATTATGTTGAATTAGAAGGGCCAGCTCCTCCTCTTTGCCTTCCGTGATTTGAAGGCTCTTGGAGTTTGGAATGAGAGCTTTTGCAGGGAGACTTCATCTGGGGGTGGTGAAGAACTGAAGGAAAACTTAGTTTGGTTCTGCCATTGTGACAGTCAAAGCCAGTTGCTGTTTACATGGAGGGTACAGCCTTTTGTCTGCTTCCCTGTCTACATTCCAGCTCTACTTTGCTCTTTGCCATATTTTTCCATAGATGTATTGGTTTTTTTCATTCATGTGTGTGCTCCCTAGACTGGTCCTGACCACAGCTACACCAAGGAGAAGATCAAGATCGTGGAGGGGATATGCCTTTTATCCAGTGATGATTCCGAGTGGGATGACCTTAAGCAGATTCGGAGCTCCCGAGGAGGGATCCTCCGTGACCACGTCTGCATGAAGACAGACACGGTCTCTATCCAGGCTAGTTCTGGTTCACTGGATGACACCGAAACTGAGCAGCTGCTACAGGAAGAACAATCTGAATGCAGCAGTGTTAACACAGCAGCAGCCACACCTGAACGGCGTGGCTCACTCCCAGACACAGGCTGGAAGCACCAACGCAAGCCCTCCACGGAGAGCGAGGTCTAAAGTACACGTGACTTTGGAAATGCTCGTACCCTCCCTAGCCTCTGCTCCGCACAAAAAAGACTGGACTCTGCCTGCTAGGCAAGGAAGGGCACAGAGACCAGCCTCTCTCGCGAGTGGCCCAGAGACACGGACTGCCTTTCAGCAAGGAGCTTGGGCAGCTGTGCTGTTGTGGTTGGAGGGGGAGGATGTGGGTGGGTTGGAACCCAGAGACCCTTTTGGCTCATTTTCGCTGTCTGTGGTTTATTTATGTGTTCCCTTTTCCTGGAAGCTGCCACGTTAACCTTTGCAGTGACTCCTTTGGCCTGAATCTGGTTCAGATTCTGTGTTCTCTGGCAACCTGCAAGTCCTGTGCCATCCAGCTCGCGGTCAATGCCCATGAAGAGAGCAGAGCTGCCTCACTGCTAGCTCCTGATCACAGAAGTTCCCCCAGTCATTCCAGCACCAGCGGCACCCTTTGAGGCTTTGTGTTGAGGGGTCTCTGACTTGAGAGAGGTCTTGGAATACATGGGGTATATTTTGGGGCTCAAGGGGACACTGACACAGCACCAGGTCACCATTTAAGGGCATAAAAGAGGGTAACCACAGTTACCATGACTGGCTTCATGAGAGCATCGCTGCTTACTTTCCCATCTGCTAGTAAAAACTTTAAGGAATTTTCAGATTGGAGCGCTGTGTCTGTTGCTGGCAGTGGACACTGCTCTTGTTCTCCTGTTTCCTGTTAAGAGATGTTTCTACTCTGGAAAAACAAGAGTCAGCAAATGGTCCTTTCAGAACTGCTCCCCGTGGGGTCAGAGTGCTGTTCTTGAGAAGAGATTGGTATTGTTCTTAGCTCCGCAGAGCTAATGGGAGGAAATGGATCTCAGCAAGACCTAAATTCTACTCTTGTCTTTGCATAACTGATATATTAAAAAAAAGAAAAAGAAAACTTGTTAAGTGCCCCCCAGTCCCAATTCTGCAAGGTCCCAATTCTCTTGGCTTTTAGGACCTTTGATTACCGTAATGAGGGAAAAGAGAGAATTCCTAGGTCAGGTGTTTCCCAGGGGAATGCTCGGTGCTGACAGTTAGGAACTGCTTTATTACTAGACTGAGCGCATTTGACCTAGAATAGGACAATAATCAGGGAGCTGTAAGGATCATTTAAAATAGTTGTTTATCAGATAGAATTGCACTTTAAGTTCTTCTGTTACCACTAAATAGCTCTCCTTGCAAAGTCATTTTTCCCATCGGCTGCATGAGCTTCAGTTGTTCGCTGGCCTCCAAGGCCTTTACTCTCTGGGGGGGTCTAATCCTACCCTTGCAGTTACACTCCAGCAGCACCTGGAGCTGGGGCTGGCATGCTCCCGTGGGCTATTGCCACCTTTTCATATTCTCTTGACTTCTCTTGTCATCTGTCTGTTCAGAGGGGGAAAAAAGACAGAGAAAACATCTCTCGATGCTTCTTCAAGAACAAGATTTGTATGAACCCCTCGAGTCATGTGGATGCTATCACGGTAAAATATTGGCTGTTAAGCCAGATACTTGGAAGCAGAACTTTCCAGTGAAGAATTTCTCACGGCAAACTCTGTAACCTCTTTATCTCCTGGAAAGACATCAAGTTACATACCCACCTGTAGCGTAAAGACAGCAAAGCGTACACTAGGGGTATGGCTTAGAGGTGCGGGGAGGGCATATCTCCTGAGCGATATTTTTCCAAATGGTAAAAAAACCCCAAACAAACAAACAAAAAAAGAAAATACATCCTACTCTGCTCTAACCTTGTTCATATACTAACGGTTCTGCTACACCTGAAAACCATGACAGTTGCCAGCAGGTTGGCTGTGCTTTTTACAGCAGAGAGAGCTTTGCGGAAAGGGAAAGGCTGCAGATTTGACCTTGCTAGGTGGCTTGAAACTGTCCATAACGGCACCACTGGGCTGACTGGTGTATATTCCTGTGGAAAATGAACTGGAGCTAAGGCTTGGAAATTTCCCTGTGTCAATGCGGGACTCTTCCCTACTCCCAGAGGGATATTTTTTTTTTTAATTAGACTTTTATTTAATTATTTATTTGTTTGACTCCAGCCTGGGAAGCATTGTTTTTATTGGGCAGAGGCACTTTAGGATTGAGACGTGGACTCGACTGGGAACCGAGGAAGGAGCGCGAATCGCTGACGTGGGCCTGGCCTGTCTAAGCTGCCTCGTGCAGGGACAACACCAGAGGGCTCGAGCGTAGGCAGAAGAATCAATTTGAACAGAAACCATGTGCGGGGGCATCGGAGCTGAGAGTGAGCGGGTGCATGAGGGAGGAAGGCTCTGACTTCTAGGAGAGCAGGGTTTCTTTGGGTTTGGGGGGAAGGGGGCCTTGCCCCGGTAGCTTATGGGGGGACAGGGGTGAAGGGAAACATCTACCCAGACCTGTCACTTGAGGTTCAGTCAGCCTGGCAAAATAATCGCTGTCCGAGTCGCAAGTGCAGAATGGAAAAGGAAAACCCAGTCAGTCTTTTCAACAGCTTCTGGTGCTTGTGATATCCACCTTGACAAATACTCTCTGCTGCTTCTCAGGAGGGACCCTGCGCGCTCCAGCCTAACAACCGTTCATAACTGTTCTCTGCTCCCTTCCTCACATGATTATGGTAAAAAGGAGCCACAAAATGTCCCACAGCCTCTCCTCTACCAGTGGGGTGGGCAGAAATGAGTTTCTTTTTCCTAGAGACAGCCCCAGTGAGATGCTGCCCAGGGGGTTCGTCATGGTTCCCCATTCCGGGAAGAGAAGACCCTCGTTGCACTTAGGATGTTAAGAATGTAGAAAGGCCACTGGAGGATGATCTCTTGAGCACTGATTTACTGTGTAAAAAAGCAAACCTCTCTCCTGTCTGTCCCAAGCTAACGTCAGTGATTTCCGTGTGTTCCTGTGTAATGGTTTTAACGTTACTCACTGGAGACATTGGACTTTCTGGAGTTATTTAACCACTGTGTTCAGTATTTTAGGGGTTGATGATAATTTAATATAAATTTAGCTTTTCTTAACCACTCTGCCTGGCTTCTGGTTGTGAATCGTGCATGTTATTTGGACGCTCCTTTGAAAGAGGAGCTCCCAGACCTGTTTGCACAGAACCTCAACTTTGCTTAATTTGAGAGGAGTGAGAAGGTAGGAATGGATCTGGGATAATCTGATTGTAGCACACAATTCTGCCACTGTGGCCTTGAATCGAGGGCCAAATATCCACACTCCTGCACTTTTGCAAATTCCTGCACACACATAATACCTCTCACCCTGCCCCCACCTTTCTTTTTTTCCTTTTTGTTACCATTTTAACAGGGCAGCAGCAGAAGAGGATGTTCCTCTTTGGAAAGTATTAGGACTGTAGTGGTCTCAAGCCTCTGCCCACTGGAAAATAAAGCTCTGCAGAAGAGTTAATTTTCTATCTCTAAGGGGTTTTGTTCAAAATTCTGTTACATTTATTTTGTAACTGAGAGTTTAAATGGTGCAAATAACGAATGAAACATTTGCTAATAACTGACACTGCCCTGCTAGTGCTAATCTCGCACCCCATTCTGATGAAAGCAGTACCAAAAGCATTTAAAACATTTTAGCTTTATTCCTGCTCATTTTACAGTTGAAGCACAGCACAGAGGTGATTTCACTGAGGTCACGCACAAATATAAACACCTCACTCTTCACAAACAGGTGATGCTTATGCAGGGGGGTGGCATTGCAGGATTAAGTGCAGTTTTGCTGGTGGCCCTCCCCCGTCCCTTGTCTGCTGGTTACCCCTAAGAATTTTTCCTTCGCTTGCTTCAGATGAAGTGAAGAAACAAAGGAGGGAAAACACAGTTATTTCTTGTTGAGCTCACTGATCATACTAAAAATATTAAAGGAGAGCCAAGCCCGTTCTGCTATAACTGGCCATTCCTGACAGCTGCCCGTAGCCAGCCCAGAGCTGCTTTACCCCCTTGCTGAAGGCGATGGGTTCAGCAGTCCCACCACGGCTGCCCCGGGACGACACCGGGGCCGGGCACTGCAGGCCCCGCTGCCGCCCCACAGCCTCACCGGGGCTACGGTGGCCTGAGTCTCCCTACGGGCAGGCGGGCGCAGCGGCCTCTGTCCCGAGGGGCTAAACATGAGCCCAGAAAGCCAGTCGTGTCCTGGGATGCATCAAGTGTGGCCAGCAGGGCCAGGGAAGGGATTCTGCCCCTCTGCTCTGCTCTGGTGAGATCCCACCTGGAGTACTGCGTCCAGCTGTGGAGCCCCTGATACAAGAAAGANCCCCCCGCCGGCCGGCCGCCCCTGGCGTGCGCCGAGCGCGCGTCATCGCTGCCGGATTCAAACGGACCAATGAAAGGCGCGGGTGCGGGCGCGGGTGGGGCCGGCTGCTGGCCAACGGGCGCTGGGGACACTGGGAGGTGCGGGCGGTTTTAGTGATTTCAAACCCCGCCGAGGAGCGGCCGGACACTCGCCGCGCCCGACCCGCCGGGGCCCAGGTGAGACTCGCCGTCGTTGCCCTTTCCCCGCGGGGGGG
>VXBO01013317.1:115692-129520 GCA_013400135.1 Rhinoptilus africanus | reverse complement strand
TCTTCTGGAAGGTGCTGGGCATGGCGGGGGCGCTGCTAGGGCGGGGAGGGAGGGCCGTGTCGGAGGAGGAGGAGGAGGGAGCGAGCGGTCCGTCCTGGGGCGAGATGTCTCCACGGGAGCCTGCTTTCATCAGCAGTTCAGGCCATCCTTTTAAAGAACGCCAACACCAGCCTTTCCATGCCTGAGCTTTGTAAACACCTTGAAGGATGGAGGAGTTGGCAGGTAATAAGCACGGCCCTGCTGACATCTTTCACTCCGTCTGGCCACCCGTAGGATTATGTCAGCGCACACAGACTTGCCCGTGGGTTGCCCTTTTCCCTCATGCCCCTCTCTGGTCTGTCAGACTGGCTTCACTCCAGGCTTACCCATGCAGTAAGGAATTACTTTTGCTCTTAGCTGTAGCAGAAGGTCAGTTTGTTTTGTGTTGTCTCTCACTTTTAGATGCATGGGAAAGAATGGCCACAGTTACTTTCAGGGAGACCATGTATTAAGACATATTTTTCCAGAGAAATTAAGTATCTCTCGCTTACCAGTAACTTGCCATTTGTGCTATTAAGGTATCGCTGAGCTGAGTTAGGACGTATGAGTTAGAGCAGGCAAGAGAGACTTTAATGCTGTTTATTCTTGAATGCCATTTCATTGCTGCTGAAGCAGTAGCTTCTCTCAGCTGCCATCTACTCCACAACCTGCAAAGCAATTCCTTTTTACTGTGCATTTTTACTATTTCTTTTTGGTTATTCTGAGGTCCTGCTTTCCTTTCATTAACAGTCTGTGTATCTCGCAACTTCTAATTAATCTTTTAATTGAAAACACCAACCTTTAAAATCTTACGAAATTTTTGTTGCTTAAGCAGCAAATAGTCTTCTGTGGGTTGTTTTTTTAACCTCTTGTTTCTCGGCGTGTCATCAAAAGATATGTGGACTGAAGCTGTAAAGCACCTTTACAGTCTGACTGAAAGTTCTTCTGACTCTGCTGCTTTTGCAGGTATCTGCAGTTTAGGATTGGTTGCTCATCTTCAAATTTCCTGCATTATTTTACTGACCGATTAGGCTATAGTTCTTAGGTTTGTGTGCTTTTCAAAATACTTAGTGTGTCCAGGTGTTGTGTAAAAGAAAAATTTAACTATTTTATGCTTACTTGAATTTTTCAACCTTTTTTCTGAGCTACCTTACATTGTATCTAATGAGAGGGTTTATCTGACAAATACCTAAAACGTGCTAGCCTAAATTTCTAAGAAAGTGAAACTTCATCATTTCAGAGCGAAAGAGCAAATATGACCCAAAACTGCCATTAAACAAATAAAAAATTTTCTGCTAGGAAAACCGTGGTCTGTACTGACAGAGAACTGTTTAGTTCTCAGTCAGTAGTGAGAAGTGTAGTTTTATCTGAAATGTGATATGCAGCTATACGCTTTCCAAGTATGTGCCCTACTATGTAAGAAGTGTGGGGTTTTGGTTTTTTTTTTCCCTTTAAAAAGGCCTGTCTTGCTTTCTTGGAACTTACTCTTTTGAGTAACATCTTTGAGAAGCTTTCAAAATATCAAAATGCTTACTGCCGTTCTTGTGCAATGGTGATATTCAATAGGTGGAAGTGAGTAAGGAGAAGTGGACAATCAGTATCAATAAACATCTGGTTTTGTTTAGCGTAAAATAGCTTCCTAGTTTTCCATTGCACATTTTGTGTAGAAAATGGTCTGGAAGCTGAAACCATGATAAAATATAGTGTTAGGTGATAAATGTATACTGCAAAATAAAACACATTTTAGGATGTTTACAATGAAAGGATTTTCTGTAGTGGTACCCCGTGAAGCTGTAAGGTTGATGCTATTCATCCCTCAAAATTGTATCTCAGAAAGCATTTATTTAGAAGCTGAATAGGAGCTGTTCAGAGTAGTGTGTAGTTAATTCAAATGTTCATGTATTGACACTTTTCCATAATCTCTTAATGTGTTGATAGATTTGCTTCCTAAACTTACTTATATTCAGTGGGGAATTATCACTTTTACGTTTGAAATTCTTGCATTTCTGCTGCCTTTTAAATATTTTCTGTGCTTGCTGCTTTTTCGTGGTCTCCCTTTGAAAGACATCCTTTTCTTTCCTTGATGGTCTTCATTTTCTCACTGCCCCGTAATATAAGAACTTGTCCTGCCAAGAACTGTCAGGGAGGATTTGTTATTCATCTCCATTGCAGATTCCTCAGCTGACTTGCTTTTGTAAGTGTTGTATCGACCGTGTTAATAACAAACGTTTCTCACAAAACTTATTTTTGGTGGTTCACTCGCTTCAGAGGTCTTGTTTTCTGGTTTCTACCAAAGTGAATATTGTTACTGAAAGATCTTAATCTGTTTGTTCTGAGTTGTGGTAACAAGAAAGCTATGTAGGTCAAACACTTCGTTGCTGCAGATTCACTAGTTATAACATAATTTAGCTGCGTTATTGTATAATGAGGCTCTTTGGGTGTTGAGAAGTAATGGCTGGAGGTTTGCATGTCTTTGCAGAGACAGAGAAGCTTTAAAAAAACCCCAGTTTTTTATCCAATGTGGGATATTTCGTGAACATACAGAACCCGGTGACTTAATTGAAGGGAGAAACAACAGTCTTATTCTGGTAAATGTGAGATGGACACAGTACAAGATCTTGGCATTAGGACAGGCGTGAGCAGTGATGGAGCTAGAAAGAAGGGATGTTTAAGAAGGAGCACTCCCTCCTTGATGGTGGAATACTTTCTGATGAACTGTCTGTCCTAAAAGGATTTGTAAGTTATTGGGGGGGAAGGGAGAAAGTATAATGTTATCACTATTTTTAGATACCAGATTCGGCACAGAAGGCAACTTAACCCATTTTTTAATTGAAGTAAGGATTGTAGATGTTACAACTAAAAATAGTAGGGGAAGTGACTTGACCATACTGGGAAAAATGGGTGAGAAAATTCAGTTTCATGGTCATCCGTCTCCCCTCCCTGTGTCTGTCCCATCATTGTGTCCCGTCCCCTCCCAGGCTGAGTACATTGTGATGTTAAGAAGGGAAATTTTAGATCCTTTTCTTCTAGATTCTATAACGCACACTAAGGTATACAAGTAAGAGGTCACGCTTTGTAGCAATGAACTGCTGGATATGTGTGAGTGTAAAAGCATCTGTAAATCAGTATCAGCCTTGCAACAGACAACCCTTTTTAATAGATTTGCTCCTGACTTCAGGGTTTGAACTGATTTTAGGACTGTAGCAAGGTAGTAACTGTCTTACAATAAAATTTTCCTTGGCAGAATGGATTTCTGCAGAGAAATAAATGTTTCTTTTTATTGTTGAAGTAGGGAGTTCGTGCTGCTCTATTTTCTAAATGACCAGAATGTAGATGGGGGTCTGTCTTGGTACAGGTGCTAAACCTCTTTATTCTGGTGTTTCTGCTGCTAGCAGGTGTATTAGTGCTTTACTTATTTTTTTCTGTTTTCTTTGTGAATAACTACTGTCCTTTCATTATCTCCTTATGTTTTTCTCAACAAAATGGTATATACAGGTAGTGGCTTGAATTACCTCCAAGTGTCCGAGCGAGATTTGGAAGTTAGTGATCTAACTTCCTCTTAAGTTCATTCTGCTTATTCTTGACAAAGGCATGTGTGAGTTTGAGAAGAGACCACTATATCTGTTTATGTCTTCCGCATCCATGCTGGGGAAATACCCCGTTATTTCTGTACTGTTACGTTAAGATGAAGGTATTCGTAATGCAAACACAGCTTATACTGGCAAAGCTGCGTCTTTCCTGATGGCACTTGGCTGCAGAACTAACTCGAATGACAGAAGGAAGTCTGCTGCTGTAACTGCGTTCACACTGGGGCATTCCTGCATTCCAGTTTTAACGTGAATGCAATCTCATTTTTTCTTCTGAAGAGGAATCATCACAGTCATAGAGGTAGATACAGTTTTATCCCCACCTCCATGTTTGCCATGAGTTGTCTTGCTTTCGTGCGTGGGATGGGTGTTTTGTTTTGGTTGCATTTGTGTGGGGTTTGGGGTTATTTTGTTTGGTGGTGTCTTTGCTTTTTTTTTTTAAATAGGTAAAATGCATTGATTTTGGATCAGGGGGCTGCTGATTTGATTTGATTTTGAACTCTCGGTAGACTGAAGGAAGGGATAAGACAACAAATGAGAGGTTTGGGCAGAGAAAAGGAAGGCAGTAGAGTTTCAGAAGAGCTTAAACAGATGAAAGCAGGCTCCATTGCAAAAAGGTGGTATGACTTCGATGCAAAAGGACGAAGTAACTCGCTTGCTCTGTTGACCTCTTATGATTGTATGGTTTTGGTATGGCATTTCAAAACCTGAGTTTTATTTTCATTGTAACTTTTAAGTCAGAGTACCTTTTTCTTGTCAATTCTGGACATGGAAGAATGGTATGACCAATATTTAACCTAGAGCTTTTTTTTTTTTTAATAAGTTGTACATTTTAAAAAGATAATGTACCAGAATTAATGGTTGGGTAGAATGGGCTTTAGGTAGCCTTGCTTCTGCGTACTTTGTTTCTTACATAATGAGCAGAGTGATCCCTTCATTCTTAATGGTTTATAGTTGTAGGGGTTAATTAAGTCCTCATCTTTGACCCTCTTAATGATTTTTTTTTTATTTAATTTGGGGTTTTTTTCTGAAAAAGAAAACTTCTCAGTACCACTGTGCGACTGTGCCAGTGTCGAGGAAAAGCGCCTGCATCACTGTTAGTGAAACAAGAAAGACAAACCGTAATAACACTTGAATAGATTTATTTATGTGTGTAGCCAACTTCTGTCCTGACGTTAACTTTCATTATCTTGCCATTGGGTAAATCAGCAGGTTTATGCAATTGTAGGAAGACCAGTGTTAACATCCATAGGAATTTATAAATATATAAGGTAAGCTTAAGGTAGTTCAGTGTGGGTGTGTATGTTGGTAGTTGGTGGGGGTTTGTTTTGTTTTTTTTAAATTATTGGAAGTTGGGATTGTTCTTTTTTTAAGTATCTTCTAGCTAATCGAATAAGGCAGAAAAAAATTTTTTTTTATATAATTTTGCTGTCTGACTTAGCTGTATGTTAGCGTTGTGTGGCTGACAGAAGGCTTTGGAGAACTTGCTGATATTAACTTACAGCAGTGAAATTAATGCTCCTAATTCTAGGGGTTAATTTTCTAAAGAGAACCTCTGTACATTAGGTGAAATGCTTTGTAGGTTAAAGTACGCAGTTTTGCTGGCATAGGCTGAGCTTGTGTTAGGCATATTCTGGTAGTACCATGTATTTATATGCCTGTAGTGATAAGTTGTTGTATATGCTGGCCAGTTTTTAGGGTTTTGGTCATCTTTGTCTATGCATTTGAACTGGTATGCTGGAATGTGTTACTCCTCCTCTGATTTGATTTTGTTTGTTTGTATAAATAATGTTGGGAACCCTCTCATTACTGCTGCTGCTATTTTAATTTTGCTGATCTCCCCGCATCAGGCATTATTCTCTCGCTATTCTCTGAGCAGTTAGATTAGTTGTACAATATGTCTGAGATGGCCATTGAGCCTAAGGTCTTGTCTCTCATGCCCTAATGCTCAGTATTCCTATTTTAATAAAAAGGAAAGGGCGGGGGAGAAAGGAGGAAAACACTTAGGAACTTGAATGAGTAAGGATTTGAGCCCTACATGTGGTAAGAAATTCATCTCTTGATGCCCGTTGCTGATGCAAGCTACATTAGAATTAGGGCATAAAGTGGCCAGCTTGCAAAAATGGGATCTTTTCCTCTTGCAGTACTGTTCCTCTCAATTGCGTTGTTTGTAAAGTTGTGAAAATGGCTGTCCTTACACTAGCACCCGATTATTTTTTGACACTGATTCATGGCACCTGTTGCCGAAAGCACGTGTCAGTGAAAGTCCGTTTTCTAGTGTTGATGTGTACTCCTTTCATTTTAGCGCTTTAATCACAGTACATTCTTCTTCAAGCTTAGATGAGGTTATATTCTGCATGCCTTCTCTGCTTACTAAAGCCTTCACAGACTGAGACTTCTAGTGGCTGAGATATTACAAATTGCACTGCTCTCTAATCTTTAATGGCTTCCGATAGCTTTCCAGGGCTAACAGAACAGTGGTCTAGTCGTAGTAGTGCATATCTAATTACAAGCTTGGGAGAGTGGGTTGCACATTTGCAGTAGACTTGCTACAGAACTGATTTTGTTTGTTTTTCTTCTTTTTAAGTAGAAGTATGTTGTGGGTAGTACCTCACATGCACTTTTCCTATGTTCTAACCTGTCTCTATCTCCACAGGAATAACTGTAATTATAAAGAGAACCTGAGTTACAATGGGGGACGACAGTGAGTGGATGAAACTGCCCATTGACCAGAAATGTGAACACAAGGTAGGAAATCTTGTTTGGGGGTTTGCCTTGCTGTTTATCTCTGCTGTGCTGATTCTGTGGTACTCCCCTAGGTACACCATAGTTAAGTAATCTTGACTGCCGCACAGCGTGCGCATAACAGGTCTGAAACGGCATCAGTTCTATCCAACCTAAAGGCTGAATAACACTTATTAAGCGGAATTTAGTAGTATGATAATCTGTATGGCGTAAGCTTGTGCGCTGAAAGATCAGTGCCCTCATTCATGTGGAGAAATGACTCATCTGTAGCTGAAACTATTGTTGGGCTCCCACCTACTCTTCAGTGATTGTTAGAGCTTATGAAGAGCAGTGGGAAAGGCTGGCATCTCTCTATCCAGATCGTTCTTGGCAGGAGAAGAACAAGTGTTTTGTCCTGTTGCATGTTATTCATATAGTCATTGAAGAGAAATCTTGCAGATGCCAGTTTACTGTGCACACTTTAAACTATGATTGAAGAACTTTTCAAAATTGGTGATTTAAGATTGTATTAGCGCAACATTTAAATGTCTGGTTTCTGCTTTCAGCTGTGGAAAGCCAGATTAAATGGTTATGAAGAAGCCCTTAAGCTCTTCCAGAAGATAGATGATGAAAAGAGTCCGGAATGGGCCAAGTATCTTGGATTGATAAAAAAATTTGTGACGGACTCCAATGCAGTGGCTCAGTTGAAAGGTCTGGAAGCAGCACTTGCTTATGTTGAAAATGCTCACGTAGCTGGGAAGTAAGTATCCTTTTCTTGCTATTAGTAGGCTTCTGTGACAGTTTAATGTGCCCCTCTGAGAAAGGCTGCAGATAAATTGTACAGTGGCCCCTCACAGTTCTGATCTTTGCTGTTGAGAGCAGAGCTTGCTTTCTGGTTTAGAGAATTTGCTGAATGGTAGACTTCCCTTATAGGTGGCCTCCATGTGCATATTAACTGGTCAGAAATTGCTTACAATGTTCAAAGAAAATTTTAAAGGCAGTAGTAAAGATTTCTGAAATGGTAGAGAATCAGTAATTTGGTGGTGTAGGTGCTGTGAGCTGGAATCCCTGTTCTTGTTTGACTGAAACAGTCTGTACTTACAGGGAGCCTTTTTAGGACACATTAGTGTAATTCATTTATGAAATAAAATGTAGTTATGTTTATGCGGTGTCGCATCCAACTTAACCAATAGAAATCTTCCTACCTGCCAGTTTCTTGACAAATTTGTTAGTATTTCGCTGTAGTCTAGCCCATGAAATAGCCTGTACTCCTGAGAGTGAAATAAAAACACCGAATGGGCCAAGTCAGTGCATTGACTTGGTGCACTGACTTTGGGACCCGATTAAATGAATAAATCTTATTTTAAAAAAAACCAAAACCACAAATAAACATACTCAAGGCTTTGTTTAAAAACCTAACAACCTTCCAAACCCCTTCATTTGTCTGATTGGAAGCTTTGAAATAGATAGTGTGCTGTGGTTATGTACTGTTGCTATATGTTAGCTAACTAATGTATGGAATTCTGGGAAATTGCGTTTATTTGTGGACCTTAACTAATGCATGTTAATGAATGCGCTTTTGAGAAGATGTCTACTAGTCACTGCCTGGTGTAGTCCAGCATTAGGAACAAGTTAACTAGCGCTCAGTCTGCAGGAGCTGTTTTGATTAAACTAGAGATTGCCATCACCTCTTACAACAGGTTATTACCTTCAGAGTTAATTTACTGTTAAGTCCCTGTTGTATGAGGACTTGCGGAGTTTTAATCCATGTATTGGGTGTTGTGTGTGCTTTTTTGTTAATGGTGTGGAACACCTGCTTCACTTAAATGTTCCAAAAATAACACTCTCTCATCTTTCAGGACAACAGGAGAAGTAGCATCTGGAGTTGTAAATAAAGTGTTCAATCAGCCAAAAGCCAGAGCAAAAGAGCTGGGTCTAGATATATGTCTAATGTATATAGAAATTGAAAAAGGGGAGGCAGTACAAGAAGAATTACTAAAGGGTCTGGACAACAAAAACCCGAAAATCATAGTAGCGTGTATAGAGACACTGAGGAAAGCACTAAGGTAAGCTCTTAGTTTTTAGTCTGTGGCTTGTTCCGTGCTGCCCCCTTACCCCACTGGTATCTGTTGTCTGGTTTGTTGCTTAAGTCTTTTTAGCAGGCCCTTGTTATAGTCTCTTTAGTCTGGAGAAAAGGAGACTGAGGGGTGACCTCATCAATGTCTTCAAATATGTAAAGGGGGAGTGTCAGGAAGATGGAGAGAAGTTGTTTTCAGTGATGACCAGTGATAGGACAAGGAGTAATGGATGTAAGTTGGAGCATAGGAGATTCAAGAGGGATATCAGGAAGAATTTTTTTACTGTAAGAGTGACAGAGCACTGGCACAGGCTGCCCAGAGAGGTTGTGGAGTCTCCTTCACTGGAGACATTCAAAACCCGCCTGGACGCGTTCCTGGGTGATGTGCTCTAGGTGACCCTGCTCTGGCAGGGGGGTTGGACTAGATGATCTTTCGAGGTCCCTTCCAACCCTATGATTCTATGATTCTATGAATAGGATGTATCTTTACCAAACTGATATTTTTTGACAACAACAGTTGAGAGCATCATGGGATTTGTTAGATGTGAGGGAAGGCTTTGTTGTATGAGCCTCATCTGGATCACTTTCGTTCATGGCAACTGTTTACTAAACTTCCATTTTCACAATGGACCTTGTCTTGTTTCCAAACTGTGGAGCTTCTCTTCTGAATTGCAGAAATAAACCCACTGATAGGAAAACTAAAATGTAGTCTTTTTTTAAAAAAAAACCCCACACCGTTTTCCTCACTGATGTGAGCACCTTTAATTGGGCACACTGTGTGTGTTTTTGGAAGAAAGGAAAAAGAAATCTCAGTGCACGGTAAACTTTCATTGTCCATGTGATAATTTCTTTATTAAAAAGAAAAGCTGATAATGGTCCCTAAAAATCAAATCCAGTTTAATTAAGATGGGGTAGTTGGTTTCATGATTAGATTTGGAATGTCTTTCTTTTTCTTCCACTTCAAGTGTGTTTGCTGCCTTTGTGAGTTGAGTGAAAAATGATGGGGTTTTATCAAATTCTTATACTTGCTATATATATAATTCCCTGTCTGTTAGATTATTTTTTATTTTTTTAAAAGAAGGAAATGGCTAACTTCAGAATTAATGGGCAGGATACTTTTTTCCTGATTTCATGTGACAATTGTATAATATAGATGGACAGTGTCTTGTCTTAGGCATTTTTTAGAGAACTTGCTGAAGCTTATATGTAGATAGTCCTTGTAAAACCAATTGTTTCAGGCTTCTGTAACAGAAGTCGAAATAAAGCATTGGGTTTAGCACATTACCTGTGCTTCTACTACGTGACACTACTGTCCTACATTTAAGAATGTATTTTAGGTATTTTAAATTGCCTTATCTAATCAAATGTCCTTTTAACAGTAAAGTGTAATTAGAAACCTACATAACCTTCCTCAGTATCTTTCAGCTAACCATGTCTATAAAGTGTGCCAGATCTGCCTATTTTTTTCATATGCAGTATTTTATTATCTTTGAAATGGCAAGATCAAATTCTTCCATGGAGCCCTATTGACTTAAGTTTCATCTTCTGCTTCTGAGCTGTGTTGCTACCTATTTTTGACACGGTTTCTGCATTGATAACAAAATTTGTCTGGGTTGTACCTAGATGGGTAACGTGAGTGCGTAACTAGTTTAGCTTCTGGTGCTTTTTATCTTGTGCTACGGTTCTTTCCTGTGGTTGTGTATGAATTGGGCAATACATGAATTAGAGAATAAGAGAATTTACATAGGCGCTTTTCCTAATATGCTCTTTATTTGAGTCATGGTAGTCAAAAATCTTGGGCAGTGAGTTTGTTTGTATTCTGTATTGTGCTGTTTCTAAGACTGGAGCTCCTTTTGCAGGTTAATACCTAGTATTTCTCAAAGTGGGCTTGGCAATAAAACGTTTAGCATTGGAATCGTTGGAAAGTGAGACATGTAAGTTTTGGTTCCTGAGCAGCCATCTGTACTAGCTTTTTCGTGTGGTACGTGATTGGAGGGAAGCAGAAGCAGTAGTGTGATTGGAATAGTCAATTCAGAATTCTCAAGGAAAAGAAATGCTTCTGAATGAAAAAAAACATGGCTTTTGAGGCAATTTAGATATGATGCTTTAAGAACTGTAGCAGTTAACTTTTCTCTTTGTATGATAAGAATGCTCTTGTGTTGTCAGTCATCAGTGATTGAAAAAGGAAGTTTAGTGTGTTAAGTTCAACAAGAACGGTAGAATCTGCCGACAGAGAAGGGCAATTGGCTGGAGAAACTCGTTTTGTGTCCTTTCAGCAGCACATATTTCAACATGGGTATTTTCTCTGAAGATGACCCAGGCTCACTATAATTACCTGATCCAACAAGTGCAAATGTGACTAATGCTTTTACTGCCGTTTGCCTCCAAGGATAGACAAAGGAGATTCTATTCTGATTTTTAAAAAAAAAAAAAGTAGGTCATACAAATTTTGGTGTAGGGACGCCTTTTTTCTTTTTCTCTTCTTTCCCACCCCCCGGCAAGGGAACAGATTTGAGCAGCAGATTGGATTAAGTGCTTTGAAGTAATTTCAGAGGCCTGATTTTGTAATTCCAAGATGGGCGTGGAGGGCAATTATGATAGGGCAAATATTCTTTAAATTTTACAGTAGCTTAGTAGCTTCACAAAATAATAACTATAACCATGATTTGAGTAAATGACGCAATCTCTAAATGTACACTGGGAGCACTTCATAGATTATTTAAAAAAAAAAGTAATTATTATTTGTGGATCACTCTCTGGAGCCTACTGGACACTGATACTATGCCATGTTTTTAACTTTCAGTGAATTTGGTTCAAAAATAATCTCACTGAAGCCAATCATTAAAGTATTGCCAAAACTTTTTGAGTCGCGGGAAAAGGCAGTTCGAGATGAAGCCAAACTCCTTGCTGTGGAGATCTACCGTTGGATAAGGGATGCTCTGAGACCTCCATTGCAGAACATAAATTCTGTTCAGGTAGGCAGAAAGTAGTTCTGTATCCAAACATCTGAAAAACACTTCTGTGCTCACCCTCCCTGATCCTGTGGTGTTGGGCATTCTTAAAGTCATAGCTGGAATTTTTTAGTAACAGCAACATTATTTGTTAGCTTTATTATGTAACTTTACATATAACTTTAGTCCCTCTTTGTTATTTGTTAAGAAATCATGACAATGTTTTGCTGCTCTGAATATATGTGAAGTTGAGGGGGGAAGCATCCTACTGAAACTGAGAAGGGAATTTGAGAAGTAGAATGGTAACCCAAGGGCAAATGGTTACCCTTACAAAAGACCCCTTCACTGTAAGTCTTCAAGTTAACCGTTTTCCTTCTCAGTTTCTTTTTTCATGAATTCTTTTCCTCTATGCAGCCCTTCAGACTTGTTCTGGTGGTGCTCAGGATGTGACTGTTCCACTTCAGGAAGCGGCGTTACATTATAATAGAAACACTATGCTGTTGGAGATGGAACACTCCGTTATTTTAAAAATCTATAAATTATTTATGCAACTTTCCCTCTTACCCACTTGAATTAATTGTGTTCAGGTGGAAAACAGTAGCTTGCTGTGAAAAGGCATGTTTTAAAAAAAACAGAACTATCTCATCAAATGTAGCTTAACGTGTTTGTTTCATCTTAATTTTAGTATGCGATAATAGCATGACTGTAACAAAAAGATCTTCCTTCATGCTCAGCCACTTTTATTTTAAAGCTTCTAGAGAGCCATTCTGATTGCCGTATAGTCTGTAAATGCTTTGCACTGATGTTTTTGTTCACGATGTGCGGTTCTGTGGGTATACTTGGTTAAAAGTTTCAGAACAGTGAACATGAAGGGGAAGTCATTACTTTAGTGGCAGAAGAACGAACTTGAAAGGTAGTGTTGTCTTGGCTTTGAAATAGGAAAACTCCATTGCTTTCCATGAAGCATTGCTTGTCTTGAGGTATGTACAAAATGTCTTTGATACAGTGATTCTTTTCCCCTTTGGCAGCTAAAAGAACTGGAAGAAGAGTGGGTCAAAGTGTCATCAGCTGCTCCGAAGCAGACCAGGTTCCTGCGTTCCCAACAGGAGCTGAAAGCAAAATTTGAGCAGCAGCAGGCAGCTGGAGGAGATGCAGATGGAGGTAAATTATTTAATCTCTGAATTACATTGGGAAGTATATCACTGGTATATTTTTTTGTGAAGGAATGAATTAAATTGTAAAAGTGCTTTAATTCAAACTGATGCAAAATGTGGGATGCAGTACGCAAGAAAATGTGGCTGGGTCAAAAACTTTATATGAAATAGTATCTGTCCTTTGGAAAAGGAATGTGAAAATCCCAACTGCTGATAGTACTTCTTAAACAATGGGCCTCAGGTGTGCTCTAGTCAAAACTTCATTTGTCACTTTGCTTATGTTTTTGTCTTTTGCAATTGCAGGAGATGACGATGAGGAAGAGGCGGTACCACAAGTAGATGCATACGAGTTGCTTGAAGCTGTAGAAATTCTTTCCAAGCTTCCCAAAGACTTCTATGAGAAAATAGTAAGCATAAACTTAAATACTACCAGTTAATTCTATGACACGTGAAGCTAATGAGTCTTAAGACTTACTGGCATTCTGCAATGTATGCTTTAATGCTATATGGGTAATAGCAGATTAGTGTAAGTAAAATATGGACTATCATAAATAAGTCTCAATTTGATTTACCATCAAGAAAGCTGTTAATTTTAAGGAGCTGAGGTATGTCCTGGGAAAAGACTGTATTTCATATTTCATTGCAGTTATTGATACTGAACTTTAGGGAGACTTTGGCTTTCTCAAGGTAAAAATTAAGTTTTAAAATCTGTGGTTTGTGGCAGGTATGCTTCTCTAAAAGTGTCTGAATTTATCAATGAATGTAAATTTGCTCTGCAGGAAGCAAAAAAGTGGCAAGAAAGGAAGGAAGCTCTAGAAGCTGTTGAACTACTGGTGAAAAATCCCAAATTAGAATCGGGAGACTATGCAGACTTAGTGAAAGTTCTCAAAAAGGTAATAAATAAAACCTAGAGTGCACATATGGTTTAACATTGTTTTTGTAACTTATTTGTAGTATTCTTTAAAAATTTCATTTGAGATAATACTCATGAGTAGAAAATTACTAGCTGGAACAATGGTGGAAATAACCCGATCAATGGCGCATTGACTATTCTAAGAAATTCATACAAGTCTCTGAAACTTGACTTTTCAGAGTTTTTACTTCTTTGTTTTGTTTTGCTTTTTCCCTTCAGGTTGTTGGAAAGGATACAAATGTTATGTTAGTTGCTTTGGCTGCCAAATGCCTTGCTGGACTAGCTGCTGGCCTCCGAAAGAAATTTGGACAGTATGCAGGGCATGTAAGTAAGAGTATGTACTTTTTTCTTTTTTTTTTGATGCTGGACACCAGGAAGCACTTTACTTCCCCCCCCCCCCCCCC
>VXBO01013317.1:57044-115655 GCA_013400135.1 Rhinoptilus africanus | reverse complement strand
CGCCCTCTGTCAAACCTTGGTATCTATCAAAGGTATTCTTTGTACAATTATGAATGCTTACCTACCTGTTAATGGAGCAAGCAGTGAAACATCTGCTGAAATCTCCTGTTGGTTCACATTCAACGACATGAAGCTTACTATTGCAAATTTTCTGTACTAAGACAACTCTGAATTACTCTTCAGAGTTATGAATGTTATTTACATTACTTTATCCGGGAGATGCACCTGCAGAAATGTATTTGCAGGCCATAGGGGAAAAAGTAGCTTCTGAACCTGAATTCTACTTAGCAGCGCCATGATGTATGTTTTAGGTTGGGTGGGATTTTTTGAATGTGAAGGAGGGGTGGTTGGTGGTAGGCTTTTTGTTTGGGTTTTGTGGGTGGCGTTTTTTTGACTGCTGTAAATGCACAAATTACTGAGATTTTTAGTACCAAAATGTTCTGGTGATGTAGTTCAGTGCCATTCTCCTTTGCTACTCTTCTCTTACCAACAGCTAATATCGGGGTATATGACAAAGCTTCACTAATCCCTGGAAAGAATAGGAGCTCTTAATTAGTTGTAGTTATCTCCCTTGTTTCTCAAGCCTCTGTTGTTGTGTTCTTTAAGCTGCTCAATCAATTTTTTTCTTGTGATAAGACGTAACTGGTGTGTCTGGCTACTGGTAGTGTTAGTTTTGTGGTGAATTGGGAAGTGTCTGAATATCGCTGCTTCAGAAACATTCCAATCTCTCAAACTCTGAACAATAGTTTATAGGAAGTCTCTTTCATTCTGAAAGCTGTCTGTCCTTGTAAGAGGCATTCTTACATCTGTTTACAGTCGATTTGTGTTTTAATGGTTAACCCTCATAGCTACAGAGTTAGTATTGAAAAAGCTGAGCTGCTGAAATAAGGGTATAGCTCCACGGTTGCCAAGCAAGTGGCGTTGAGAAGATGACTTTTTTCAGTACTGTAATGGTAGCTATGAATTGCATAATCTCAGCGCTCGTTTTACCACTTCACTTGATTTTGTTTGATGGGTTTATTTGCTAGTGAGGAAGATGTAGATTTCTCTTGAGAGTGGGCGTTCAAAACGTTATAAAACAGATTGTTGCTAGAATTGTGGGATTATTATAAACTCTATTAGTTAAATATAGGACTGTAATGTTACAGTCTGCAGGCTATGTTAAAACAAGAGTGATGAAGTCGAGCATAGAACCGTACTACTCACTGTAACCGAGTGCGTGTGGCTCAACTTCACCCCTTGTTGGCTGCCTTTGGAGCCCTGGAGTGACTTTTCTTCCTTCCCTCCCTCCCTTGCGAAGGAAACAGCTCCTTTAAAAATACTCATTCTAGCTGTCAGCTTTTTCTAAAATAGACACTTAATGGTTTTAAGTATCTTCTTCCTATGACTTTGTTCTCTTTTGGGCTTAGGGATGTCTAGCACCTGCAGCAGCACATATGAGGGTCTTCATGGTGCTATTCTGTATTAATTGAAGGGGGGTTTTTAGTGGTAAAGTCTTTGTGAACAGGGAGTTTACAAGTTGTGGCCCAGCAAAGGATACCAGATGAGCCTAGGTCACTGCATGTTGCAAGGGGTTGAGATATAGTCACCTTCTGAGTAGAAAGCATTATCTGTGGAAAATCTATTTGTATTTTGTAAGAGCTTATAGCTGCTGTAAGGCAACAGACTGCTTCTAAACTATGAACTGCATTACATTTATGAAAACATTGAAAATAGCCTGCTTTCCACAATTAAAAGCTCTGTATGTTTCAGGCTCACTGACAAAAGTTCTTACTGTTACAGAGACCATGTTTAAATGGAGCTGCTTATATTACTTGCACATGATAATATCTGCTGGTTTTGTTTTTCTTTCTTTATTTTTAAAAAAATGTATTTATTTTATTTTTCAGCCGTAACTGACTGAGCAGCTAGGCTGGATATAAATTGCTGTGAAAAAACAGCAGTATGGCATGGTTTAGTGTCAGGTGTGCTTTTTCAAGGTGATAGACGTGAAAAATATTGCCTACCAGGAAGGATTCAGGTTGCTTTAGAATCATAGTCTTGTCAGCTGTGTGTCAAATGTGGGCTTCTTTATGTGCCGTGCTGAGTACTGTTAGGAAGCTGGAAAAGAAGGGACAGGTTATGTACCTTCTTGGATTTTTACAGTACAAGAGCACAGTCCTCTGTGCTGTGAAATTGTTTAATTTCCATTCTGTTGCTCTGGGTTCCAGGCCAGTAGAGCCAGAGTACTCGTTTGTAATTATGTGAACTTGTGTATCTGCCTTTTATTTAGCTTTGCTGTGAAATTGTTAAAAAAAATCTAATTTTTTTTGATAGGTTGACTGGAATTAAGTTAATATTAGAGATCAGATAGAATAAACTAGTTCATACTGCTGTTGTGTACCCCTGGAGGGGGCAGCAGTGGTGCTTGCATTATTTGCTTCTCTGCAAAACACCAAGGAGCAGACTATCAGGCTCTCCAGTTATGTTACTGAGGAGTGGATGAGTGGATTGATTGTGTTTCTTTTTTGCTTTTCCATAGGTTGTTCCAACAATCTTGGAGAAATTTAAAGAGAAGAAGCCTCAGGTAGTGCAGGCGCTGCAGGAGGCCATTGATGCAATCTTTCTTACAGTAAGTAAGAGTGACAGTTTTCCCGTTGTCCTTCTAATTGGTCTCTAATTTTGATTTGCCTTTCTCTCGCGTTACTGAAACTAATGACTTCTTTATCCAATACTGTAGACCACATTGCAGAACATAAGTGAAGATGTGTTGGCAGTGATGGACAACAAAAACCCAACAATTAAGCAACAAACATCCCTTTTCATTGCAAGAAGCTTCCGTCACTGCACACCTTCTACTCTGCCAAAAAGCCTGTTAAAACCTTTCTGTGCTGCGCTTCTCAAGGTAAAGCAGGAGGCATTGGTACTTCTCTGGCACTGACTTGATTGCTGTTGTTGTGAAGTGTCGGATTCATTTGGGAGAAAGACCCTTCTGCTAGTGCAAGTTCTAGAGAGTTCTTGTGTGCTGTGTAGCCATTAGAGTTACTTTTGACTCATGTCAAACTTGGAGATGACTGTCAGTCACGGGAACAGTTTAGTCTCCTTTTTCTTAGCGTCTCTGAAACTGAAGACTCACCAAGTTTATAATAATGACAGTGATTTGCAACTAAAAAACTTCTGGGCACTGTGTCATTTGCTTCTTGCAGTCATCTCTAGGAAACTTTTGTTGGAATGCTGTTCACTTACTGTGAATAAAAGAACCATCGTTGATTTATACACTGCAGTTAGGCTAGAGCATTTATCAGTATAAATGATAATGATGTATACCTTCTTCTCATGGCAAAATAGCCCTTGTTATGGGAAATATCCCTGGTTTCAAAAATGGAGATTTGAACAGGGTTGCAGAGCTTCAAACTCCTTGCGAACTTTCATGGTGTTGCGGTATCTATTAAAGCATGACCATATTAAAGCACACCATAGTGTGGTGAGCCGGACTAGGGAAGTGATCATTGTCCCCCTGTACTCGGCACTGGTGAGGCCCCACCTTGAGTACTGTGTCCAGTTTTGGGCCCCTTGCTACAAGAAGGATGTTGAGGTGCTGGACTGTGTCCAGAGAAGGGCAACAAGGCTGATAAGGGGTCTGGNAGATGCTGGATTTGAAGCATTAGGCACTGCCTTGAAAGTGGCTGGAGAGAAAGCTGTGAATCCTTTTCTAGCAGATGTAGACAAACTCAAGCTTGACCGGGTGAGTTTATCATAAGTGTGCTAAGAATTATTCTTTAGAACGTCTGTAAGTATCAGGGATGTGTCAATGCTTTCTGTGTGTATAAATGCACTTTGTTTTGAGCTAGGAAAATTATTCTAGCAGTACACTGAGNATTAGGAAAAAATTTTACACTGAGAAGGTTAGTAAGCATCGGAACAGGCTGCCGGGGAAGTGGTTGAGTCTCCATCCCTGGAAGTATTTAAAAGATGGGTAGACGTGGTGCTTAGAGATACAGTTTAGTGATGGTTTCTGTCACTGTTGGGTTGGTGATTGGACTAGATGATCTGAAAGGTCCCTTCCAACCTGGGCAATTCTATGAATGTTTACCCTCTTCTTGTAGTGGGAAAGATCCAAAGATGAGAAACTGGCTATATCTGAACAACAGTAGGCTTGATCAATACATAGGAAAACAGAAGTGAAAACCAACCTTTTTTTTCAGTAGTGGCATGTTGAAGATGATTCTGTAGTAAATGTAAATTTTTAAAAGGGGGAGGGGATTTATACAGAAGATGGATTTAAGAATATGTTTAGAAGTGAACTGCGAGTTATATGATATGAGTTGTCTTTCTCTGCAGCATATCAATGATTCTGCTCCTGAAGTAAGAGATGCTGGATTTGAAGCATTAGGCACTGCCTTGAAAGTGGCTGGAGAGAAAGCTGTGAATCCTTTTCTAGCAGATGTAGACAAACTCAAGCTTGACCGGGTGAGTTTGTTATCATAAGTGTGTTAGGAATGATTCTTTAGAACATCTGTAAGTATCAGGGACGTGTCAATGCTTTCTTTGTGTATAAATGCACTTTGTTTTGAGCTAGGAAAATTATTCTAGCAGTACGGTGATGGCTGATGCTATTGACAGGCTAACATTACTACTATAAAGAACACAGGATAACAACATTTTGTGAAGTAAACAACTTAAACTCTTCAAGTCTTTTCTAGAGTAGTCAAGTTTGAGCTACTGCTGTTGAAGGGACATTCAATTGTGGTAGCCAAATAGCNGATTGGACTAGATGATCTGAAAGGTCCCTTCCAACCTGGGCAATTCTATGAATGTTTACCCTCTTCTTGTAGTGGGAAAGATCCAAAGATGAGAAACTGGCTATATCTGAACAACAGTAGGCTTGATCAATACATAGGAAAACAGAAGTGAAAACCAACCTTTTTTTTCAGTAGTGGCATGTTGAAGATGATTCTGTAGTAAATGTAAATTTTTAAAAGGGGGAGGGGATTTATACAGAAGATGGATTTAAGAATATGTTTAGAAGTGAACTGCGAGTTATATGATATGAGTTGTCTTTCTCTGCAGCATATCAATGATTCTGCTCCTGAAGTAAGAGATGCTGGATTTGAAGCATTAGGCACTGCCTTGAAAGTGGCTGGAGAGAAAGCTGTGAATCCTTTTCTAGCAGATGTAGACAAACTCAAGCTTGACCGGGTGAGTTTGTTATCATAAGTGTGTTAGGAATGATTCTTTAGAACATCTGTAAGTATCAGGGACGTGTCAATGCTTTCTTTGTGTATAAATGCACTTTGTTTTGAGCTAGGAAAATTATTCTAGCAGTACACTGAGGGCTGATGCTATTGACAGGCTAACATTACTACTGTAAAAAACACAGGGTAACAAAATTTTGTGAAGTAAGCAACTTGAACTCTTCAAGTTTTTTCTAGAGTAGTCGAGTTTGAGCTACTGCTGTTGAAGGGACATTCAATTGTGGTAGCCAAATAGCTTTAATAGCTTTTTTCTTTTTTTCCCCTCTTTTATAATTTTTTTTCTTTAACTCCTTGTCAGATTAAAGAGTGTGCTGAGAAAGTAGAACTGGTTTATGGTAAAAAGACAGGAGGAGCTGCTGAGAAAAAAGAAGGCAAGCCTGTTCCTGGGAAGACCCCTGCTCTTTCGGGGACTAGTGGAGATAAAGAAACAAAAGATGCAGCAACCAAACCAGGATCACTGAAAAAAGCACCCACTGCGAAGGTAAGAGAGATTGCCAAGAGGTTGTCTGGCAATCGCAGTTGTCTGCGATTGCATTGAATAGTTACTTGCTGGCCCGTTGAATATCTCCTTCCACTGAGGAATCACTGTCCTTTTGTAGGAGTAGGTGAGCTACTCTGGGACTCTGGAAAGTCTCTGGGTCTTTCCGAGAACGTACTCGTTGAAATCTCAGTTTTCAATGATACAAACGGTCTTATTACTTACATCTTAATACCAGATTTTGATATTGAAATAGTGATAGACCACTGAAAGCAGTCATAAGAGCCTCATGTGTTGTAACATTAACATGCTCCCTGGTGATATAGTAATATTTGGCTGAAGTCAACAACTCTTCTTATAACTAGCAAGGTTACTAAGTGTTTAGTATTTTCTTCAGTGCTTTTTTTTTTTGTTTGTTACCATAAATAATTTGAACCATTAGCCTGTATTACTTTAAAATGACTATTTGGATTTTAAAAATTGACCTAAGTAGCACTATAGATGGTCTCTGTAATACCCTTCTTATTTCTCCAGGTGGGAAACCGGGAAGTGAACAGATCATACTTTTTAAAAACTATTTATACTCTGGTATCCTGGAAGAGAGATACCAGTCGCAAGTTTAATTCAGTATCCATAGGAGAATATATAGATGAATTCACTTTTCCCGAACCTTCACAAATACATACATTATTTCCCTTTTTATCTTTCATTATCTTGTGTGTCCTTGTTACTGTATGTGTTCTATAAAACCTGGTAGGCTGACAGCAACACATAAATTAAATAAGCTGTAGCAGAAAACTATTTCTTTGCTTACTTAGCTGTTATGGTACTAGAGAGATATGTATTTTTTGATAATAGAATGTAGAAGTGTGGAAAAAACAGCAGTTCTTTTGCTATCTGATGAGCTAGAGACCTGTTTGATCTTGGCTAACTTGTCCTTTTCCTTTCTAGCCTGGGGGCCCACCCAAGAAAGGCAAACCAGCTGCAGCCGGAGGTGTGGGAGCTGCTGGGGCTAAAGGCAAGAAGGGTCCTGAGGCCAAAGAAATATTTGAATCGGAGCTTTCTGTGAGTATTCTGCTGTTTTGTGAAATACAAAGTCCTTTCTACAAGTAGCTTTGGTTAATCAGTTGTTCAGCCACTACAGATTTTTTCACTGAAGTTAGGGTTTGGGTTTTGGTTCTTTTTTTGGCTAGGACAAGGGAAAGCAATACATTTAAAGAAATGGAATTCATAACTGTTAAGACTGTTGTTCGGTGTATTCTGGTAAATACACCTGTTCTTCAGGGCTGTTGTTGGTACCTGGCCATATAAGACAATAAACAATAAATCATGCTAATATAATAGGGTATATCATGTTGTCCCTGAACTAGGAACAGATGAAAAAAATATAACTACTTTATATGGAAGTTTAGATGCATGATTTGCTGAAGGTGTCTGGTATTAAAAGCCTGAGAATACAGTATTCTGGAGTTTACATTGAAATCTGAAGTAGAATACAGTAATAATAAAACAAACTAGTGCAAGTTTATTCCGTGCTATTCATATTAAACTACACTTTAAGAAAATTAGTGAATTCTGTATGTTAACTGAATATCTACCTATCCTCTTGGTAGGGAACCAGGTAAACTAAGCTATCTGTAGTCAAACAGTAACAAAAAGCTATTAAAGTTTTGCCAGATATATCGGCAAGTTTTTTGGACAGTCAGTCATCTTTTGAGTGTTGCCTAGAATGAATACTTTCCGTCATGTATCCAGTTTATATTGCTAGTTATACAGTGGAAAATGAGCATACACTTCCTGAAGGTGATACAAACACTGGTAAATAAGGGAAGTTTTTTTCTTTTTTTATATGCTAAATAACTTTAATTCTTCATTTTCCTAAAGTGGATGCAGAAGATATGTCTTCTTTCATCCACCCTTATCAACGACTGATTCATTGCTGTGAACGTGTATTCAGACCTCATACAAAATTATCTTGCATGTTTTAGGTTACCCCTGTGTCATTCTATAAGTAGGTAGTGGCTACTCAGGGTTTTTTGTGACTGCCTGCACAATTTACCGTACTTTTCAGGTATCATTTTTCTGTTGCAGTACAATTTAGCAGCTTCCTGAATTCATAAGGCTCCTAAGATATAATCCATAGAAAATCCTTCCTCCTACAACAGGAAATTGTTTGTATTTTGTAAATGCACCCCAGTACAAGGGTAATTCTGTCCTTAAGGCTGCTGCCCAGCTCTGAAGGGGTACAGTGGGGTGTTAACCTTGTTTCAATCTGTCTGCAGATAGAAGTATGTGAAGAGAAAGCTGCTGCCGTCCTTCCAGCTTCTTGTATCCAGCAGTTGGACAGTGGTAACTGGAAAGAGAGGCTTGCCTGCATGGAGGAGTTTCAGAAGGTAATTTTGTAGTGGTTGATAAGAGAGACAGGTAGGGAAAGAGAAAGAAGGCGGTAATTTCTTCAACTCCTTAGTCTTGGGTAGCTCTTTTAGAAGACCTACCAGTAGTAGCGATATGTCAGCACTTCAGGTGGATTAAACAATACTTGCAAAAGTCAAATGGCTTATATGATTTAAATTGGCTCTTATTCCATAACAATAGTGGAGTAAATCTTTTAGCTTAATGTAGATAGTTATGCTTTTGTCAAAAATATTGGTATGTGGATTAAGGATGCATAGAGGTCTTTTTAAAACACTAATTCTAATGCTTAATCTCAGAGATAACTAGATTTAAGCAAAAATTTTTGCAATGACTGGGCAAAACCAGTTGCAGGTAAATCCTTGCTGATTGTATGTTAGGCAGAAACTGATAGTAATGCTAAAATTTCAGTTGGCAAATAGTGGATGTTTGAAGCTTTATACAATACCAGCAGTCTTCACAGCTGGTGGCGAGTGCTTCATGTAGTTTCAAACAAAAAAAGCATCATGTGCCACTCAAATGTGAAGCCTGGCTTTCTTCCCATGGTATCTGTCATAAGATCTTTAAGAGTTCACATGCAGAAAGGCATCCACTGTAGATGTACGAATAGTTTATACCCCTACACCATTACAGTTGCGACTTAGTTTTAATATTTTAGTGGAAAAGGCAACTAACTTAAATAATGAAATGGTGACTGGCTGCACTGAAGTGCTGCTGCAGAAGCCAGCTTTACTTAAATGCAGAGATGTTAACAGTTTCAGTGGACTGAATAAGCCTAACAACAAGTGAAAACAGTAATTTAGATTGCATTCATGCTTAATCTCTGCTGTATAGTCAGCATTCCACTGGGAAAGGTGTATAGTGTACTTCATCGTAAAAAAAAAAAGCAACTTGCTTTTGTTGTGGGGGTTTTTTTAAATGAAGTGTTACGTTTCCAGGGCTGGAATGGTCAATAGTGGTTGTAAGGACACTTTAATTAAAGAATATACAAGGTGTAGCAAAGTGAATGCTGTAGTTCAAGTGTTGGCTCGGTCCCTGTGAAATGGGCTTCTTTTAAAAGTGGGTCTTACAGGCTCTTGTAGTGGCTCCTCAGGTAAATTCTTATGCTGAGAATGTCTGCAACTTAGTTCAGCATTAAGAAAATAGTTACAGGACAGTTGAGGTAACTTCTGTTTGTGTTTTGGGTTTCGTGTCTCTTGTGACCCGCTGGTTAAATTAATGGTTATCCTTTAGGCTGTTGAGCTTATGGAGAGAAGTGAAATGCCTTGTCAAGCTCTAGTAAGAATGCTGGCCAAGAAACCTGGTTGGAAGGAAACAAATTTTCAGGTAATACATTATCCTTTAACAGTCCATTTTTATTACTTAATCTAAGTTTTGTTTCCAACTAAAAGGCTGTAGGTACATATATGTCATTGATGACAGTCCTAGTAGCATGACAGTTGTATCTGTAGTCAATGAGAATATAAGCTTTAAAATCAGATTTTATTTCTGCTGATGGTTGAGACTTAGAGACAACATTTGAAGATATCTGTATGTATTTCTTTGTGTACATGCGTGTGAATGGGTAGATACAAACTCTAAAAGTAGGTAATGGCTACCCAGTTTTATTGATTGTGTATGTATATATATAGATAGAAAAATTTGTATTTGTATGTAGATACACAAGACCATATAAATACAAGTGTGTGTATATAAAATATGTATTTGTGTACACAAACATGTCTGTGTGAACACAAACACTTTTGTATATTCAAATGTGCAAATATATATTTGCGTGTGTGTATACCCACAAAGACGTATTTTTTTGTATATATAGAATAAAAAATTTATTCTAAAATACATGAAGACATGAGTAACTTCCTTGCTGTTATGGACATTCCAGGTGATGCAGATGAAACTGCATATAGTTGCATTGATTGCACAGAAAGGAAACTTCTCTAAAACTTCAGCCCAGGTTGTGCTGGATGGTCTTGTAGACAAGGTTGGTGACGTGAAATGTGGGAGTAATGCAAAAGAAGCCATGACAGCAATAGCAGAGGCATGTCAGTTGCCATGGACTGCTGAGCAGGTGGGTGAGCAGCAAAGGTATTCTTCCAGTAGATAAAATCAGAAATGCTATGTGGAGTATTTGGTCTGAGGGGAAAAAATCCTAAATCTTTCATTTTTTTCCTCTGTTGCTTCAAAGCGATTTGTTTGTTCTCATGATAAGGCAGAAGTTAAATGCAAGTTCCTCTAAAAGAGGAAATTATGAGTAGTAAATCAGTATTTTGCTGAAATACTGCCAAAGCAAGTACACATCCATAATAAAGGTATCTCTGGCTGCCTTTAAGTACTTCAGGAAATTCTGGTTCAGTTCAGTTGCAATTGCGTTGTGCTGCAGTGACACAACAAATTTTTCCTATAGTGTTACCCCAGCTGTTTACTTGCAGTGCTCTGTGTTTTTGTGCAGGTGTCTGCACTCCTTTATTACATTGCTTTGTTACCTGGTTTGCCAGTGAAAATTTACACTTAACTCTCTTGTGTTCCAGGTTGTGGCTATGGCTTTTTCTCAAAAGAATCCTAAAAATCAGTCAGAAACTTTGAACTGGCTCTCAAATGCAATTAAAGAGTTCGGCTTTTCTGGGTATGTTTTTTTAAGTAAATTGCTAAGAGAAACTTGAATGAAAATGGTACTAATCTAGGACTAAGAAGTGCTGTTGTCTGTCAAATTGGTCTGAAGAAGGTGGCTGCAGTTGCATCTCTACTCCTGTTCCTTAAATTCTGATGCTCGCTCTGTCAGGTGCTCTTCTGCTCTGAATGTGTAAATGAACCCATCTGACTTTACTAATAGGATAGGATACTGTGGCACTACTAGATGATTTATTCATCGCTGAGCCTTTTTCTTAAACTTTTTATGCTATAGGAGTGGGTTGGGCAAGGAGCTCTGGTATTGCATGTTCTACTTTACACCTGCACACAGGTGGATTGCTATATTTTTCCAGTTTAAAAAAACCCAAACCTGACAGCCTACAGAAGAGTACATACCAGCATGCTTATTGCTCTCTTTGGGTGAGATACTGAGGCTGATAACAGGATGACGTTTCAGCCCCCAAAATAGCCATTATTGCATCTGGTGCTGTGAGGGGAAAAAAATGGATTCTTCGTCAGAACCAGGGATAGCATTCCTTAATTTTTAATAACCAGTCTCTCAACTGCACGTGATCAAGCATGTGTAATACAGTTTACTCCTGAGAACAAAACTGATAAGCAGTGAAGACTTCAAATGTTAATTCATTTAACTATTTGGGCAGTTACTATGTCTATCCAAGTTGTTTCATAGCTATTAAATGAAAGTAACATTGGTTAAGTCCGGAAGATAAACTCTCTTCTTCAGTAAATTCCCCCAAAAGTATGTATTTCCAGCAGGATGATCTGTGCTACTAGAGCAGCAGTGTTTGAGGCTGCACAAAGGCAGCTTCTGTGACTGCCTCTTTTTCCTGCTGTTGAATTCAGTGGTGGTGTAGAAGATTCAGTAATCTCCTAAACCTTCCTTTCTTCCTCTTGTAAATTTCTTTTTAAAATTTGTGCGTTTTTCTGGAAGATCCCGAGATAGACTAACAAAAAAAACCCAAACAAAACACCCCTCATCTTTATTATGTAGCCATGTATGAGGTACTGAAAATGTTTTCTAGACTCGTCCCTCAGGATTTCAGTCCTAGCAATCGTGGGGGATGTAGTTTAAGAAACTTTCCAGCTGTAATAATAAAAGTCTTTGGTATAAATTATCTTCTGTTTACTGTATTGATTTTCATAGTAGGCTATTCCCCAAACAGATCTATTTTTCAGTAGTTATTTAAATAGCTACTGTTCGTACTGTACCTGTGATATTACTTTATAAGTGCAAGTATCTTGTGCTTGTAAGTTGAGGAATCTGTTCTTAGTGCGTTTTTTTCTTTATCATATTGTAATGATTTTGTTTGTTGTTGGTGCTTCCTGTGTTGTATTTTACTTATGGGAATATCTTTTTCCCACAGACTGAATGTCAAAGCTTTCATCAGTAATGTGAAGACAGCTCTTGCTGCAACTAACCCAGTGAGTAAATTTAGAATTTTAATCCTGAGTTATTATCAATCCTTAATTTGAAGGCTGAGTGCTGTTATCCTCTTTCTGACAGGCTGTAAGGACTTCTGCCATTACCTTGCTGGGAGTCATGTATCTTTACGTGGGACCTCCTTTGCGAATGTTTTTTGAGGATGAGAAGCCAGCCCTTCTCTCCCAGATAGATGCAGAATTTGAGAAGGTACGAAGTATAGCTCTCCTCCTACCAAGTATCATTAAAACTACTTGGAAACTTCAGTAGCTGAAATCTGTAGCAATATTGTGGTCTAACCTGAATTTTCATAAGTGAACCAGATATTTTAAGACAGCTCACCAAAGCAGCTGCAAACTTATTATGTCTAGCTTTGTCAATAGTCCCCTTTTTTCATTACGAACTTCAGCAATTTCTAGTTTTGTTTGAATAGCATAATGTTTTAGAAATCTTTTGCCCTGAAACAGCGCTTTCATATCATGCAAGTAATTTTATTTTTTAATGTCAAATGAAAAACTGTAAAATAGCTATTTCTAATTTTTGTGTTGCTTGCAGATGCAAGGGCAGACGGCACCAGCACCAACTCGTGGCATTTCCAGGAACAGTGTGGTAGGTGGAGATGATGGTGAGGAAGAGGAACAGGAGGATGTTGGGAATGATGTTGTGGATCTCTTGCCAAGAACAGATATTAGGTAAGTTGGGATTCTGCAGCCTGAAGACATACTTCCACTGCAATACAAAATTTTGTGTTTATAAACACTTTCTAAACAGAAATCTGTGGCGTTACAGCACTCAAATACTAAGAGACTAAGAAAATGGGCTTTTTACCTTTTTTCTCTTACAGCGATAAGATCACAGATGAACTAGTTTCTAAGATTGGGGACAAAAACTGGAAGATCAGAAAGGAAGGTCTAGATGAAGTGACAAGTATAATAAATGATGCTAAGTTCATACAGCCAAACATAGGAGAGCTTCCAGCTGCTCTGAAGGGTCGTCTCAATGACTCCAATAAAATCTTGGTAAGTTATTCAAAATTCTCTTTCAGCTGTTTCCAGCTTAAAGTCAAACTGTTTATGATTTCTGAACCTTGCGTATTTATTGCTCAGTCTGTTACAATGTCATGAAATCAACAGTTGGAAAACAGTGAACTGTGTATTTCTAGATCATATGTTTGTCTATTTTTATAAATATTTGCCTATGTCGTTGCTTTGTATTAAAAAAGACCCTTCAAAAAGGGAAAAATCTACTTCTACTCTGAATGTAATGTAAGTAAATCGAAAACAAACAAATAAAAAACCCCCTAGAAATTAAGTTTGAATAATTGTTCTGCTTGTGACAAAAGTCATGGGTCCCTTATTTGAAAATATTATTAGTTGGACTTTAATTTGCTCAAAATATAGAAATAATTTTAATCTATCTGTGAGATGAATTTGAAGTCTGGAATAGATGTCACTGAGCAGTAAAGCCTAGGCGTACAGCAGTGTACAGCTTTTCCCCATGTGACTTGGAGTTTTGTGCACATGGTTGTAACAGTATTTTATTCAAAGCCTTTTGTTTTTTGTGCAGGTGCAGCAAACACTGAGCATTCTTCAGCAGCTAGCAACAGCAATGGGCCCCAATATCAAACAGCATGTGAAAAATTTGGGCATTCCTGTCATTACAGTCCTAGGAGATAGTAAGGTAGGACACTCATCAAGATCTTTCCTTTTTGCCACTTGCTATCTGAGCTATGCCTGAGAATAACTATTGCTGTTTGGACTTGCTTTTTAGAGGTAGATAGTAGTTAAAATTACTTTGGAAGCTTACAAATTTGTTTGAAAGGTTCTTGCCTAAATGACAACTTATTAACCAAATATGAGTGTGTGCCTGAAGTGATATTCTGCTTGAGGTGTATTCTCCTGCTTGTAAATAAACCCAGTGAGTATCATAATTCAATGGATTTTAAATGAAATGTGGTGACTGTATCATAGAATGGTTTGGATTGGAACAGAGCTTCAAGATCATCTTGTTCCACCCTGCCCCTGCCATGGGCAAGGATACCACCCACTATACCAGGTTGCTCAAAGCCCCATCCAGCCTGGCCTTGAACACCTCCAGGGATGGGGCATGCATAGCTTCTCTGGGCAACCTGGGCCAGTGTCTTGCCACCCTCACAGTAAAGAATTTCTTCCTCCTTCAGTTTAAAACTGTCACCCTTCATCCTGTCACTACACTCCCTGATAAAGAGTCCCTCCCCAGCCCTCCTGTAGGCCCCCTTTAGGTACTGGAAGGCTGCTATAAGGTCTCCCCGGAGCCTTCTCCTCTCCAGGCTGAGCAACCCCAGCTCTCTCTGCCTGTGCTCACAGGAGAGGTGCTCCAGCCCTCTGATTGTTTTCATGGCCCACCTCTGGACCCACTCCAGCAGGTCCATGTCCCTCTTATGTTGAGGCCCCAGAGCTGGACGCAGTACTCCAGATGGGGTCTCACCAGAGTGGAGGAGAGGGGTAGAATCGCCTCCCTCAACCTTCTGGCCACACTTCTGATGTAGCTCCGTATGTGGTTGTCTTTCTGGGCTGCGAGCACACATTGCCAGTTCATGTTGAGCTTCTCATCCCCCAACACCCACAAATCCTTCTCCTCCAGGCTGTTCTCAATCCTTTCTCTGCCCAGCCTTTATTTGTGCTTGGGATTGCCCCAACCCACGTGCAGGACCTTGCACTTGCCCTTGTTGAACTTCATGAGGTTTACATGGGCCCACCTCTCAAGGTTGTCCAGACCCGCTCTGGACTGCACAACTTGATGTCATCAGCAAACTTGCTGTGGGTGCACTCAATCACACTGTCCGTGTTGCCGACAAAGATGTTAAATAGCACCAGTCCTGGTAGCGCCCGGTCCCTGAAGAGTACCACTTGTCACTGGTTTCCACTTAGACATCGAGCCATTGACCACAACTCTTTGAGTGCGGCTATCCAGCCAATTCCTTATCCACAAAGTGGTCCGTCTGTCAAATCCACGTCTCTCCAATTTAGAGACAAGGATGTCGTGCAGGTCAGTGTCAAAAGCTTTGCACAAGTCCAGGCAGATGATGTCAGTTGCTTTTCCCTTATCCACCAGTGCTGTAGCCCTGTCATAGAATGCCACCAAATCTGTCAGACACGATTGTATGCATGCTTCTACTCCCGAAAATACACTACACTCACACTAATCAGGTCTGCTTGCAGAAGTTGCTCGTAGAACTTTTGTTCTCTTAGCATATCACCATGGATTCCAGAGTATGTTGTTGTCTTTGTCACTGTGCAGGAGACCTTTGATCTGTGGGTAGAAACAGGACACGATCAGCTGACACTGAGGCTTGTATGTCAGTGTCTAGCTTGTCAAGACACTGTGTCAAAACCAAAGCTAGGACCATGGGAAAGAGATATTTGAAGCAGTGGGGGAAGGAGGCTTGGGAAGATGCCAGTGTTTTGTGCCAAAAGTCACAGGCAATTATCAGAGGTGGCATACTTCAAATGTCTCTACTCTGTGAGTGGGAACAAAAGCAGAAACTGGATCTACCTGTCCCGAGCAATGGAAGGAATCGGACTGATAGGACTGTTTCTAAGGCTAGATAAAAACTCTTAGTTTGAAATATTTCCTCATTAAGAGTTTTTGAAAATCAGTAGGATCCTTTTTGGGCTCTACTTTGAAATGTTGATAGTGGACCTACTGAACAGTTGAGGAAAATCAACAGCTTGTAGCACGAGTGTAGACAAATTATGTGTGGGTAAAGGGAGCCAAGGCTTCATCAGGTTGATGAGCGTCTGTTTACCTCCAGCACATGATTTGTTTTTTTTCCTCAATGAGATTAAAGATGGGACAAGTTGTTTGCAGGGATGCTCACTTCTTGTTGAGATACGTACCTGGATGTTACCTGTGCATTTAAAATTGATTCTTACTAAAGCTAAATGAATCTGTTGCATTATCAGCTTGCCTCAGAAATTCAGCCTGTAGGAGAGAGCCATATGTATGGAGTCATGTCTATACTGAAACGTTTTGAAGAACCAGACTGTCAAGTATTCCATCTGACTGCTCGTAACTTCACATAGCTGCTTCAAAAAAGGGTGCTCTACATTTTGCTTGGAAAAAAGCAGTAAAGATGGAAATTGGTAGGACTTCAAGGGTTCCCCTGTTCCTGAGTTGACTTTTGCTTATGTGTGTCCTAAATAAGAATGCCCTAATAACAGGCTTGATGTCCCACTTGCCTTTATTTATGAATGTGCTAGGTCTATTTTAAGCATTACATAAACCACTAACCTTGTTCTTTAGCTTGTTGGAGAGTTAGGAGACTCCCAAAATTCTCATCAATGAAAGATTGCAGGTATGAAGTGCTTTTAAAGATACCCTTTGTCTCGTCTCTCTTTATTAAACTTTTTTTTTTAATTATGGTCTATAAGTATAGTGCCTGATTCGGTGATTTCTGCAGCTGATAAGTCCCTAAAACTACATTCTCCTGAATCTTAAACTTCTCAAGCAGTGAATAAAAATAGGGATTTTGAAGCCTGTGATGTAGAAGCTTTTCCTTTCATGGGAAGTATGAATTGTTGTAATCTTCTGACCCCTCTTAGGATTATTCTTCTTAAATCTCTTTCTTACTACAGAATAACGTTCGTGCTGCTGCACTAGCAACTGTGAATGCCTGGGCTGAACAAACTGGCATGAAAGAGTGGTTGGAAGGGGAAGACCTGTCTGCGGAGCTCAAAAAAGAAAATCCTTTCCTAAGACAAGGGGTAGGCTTCTCTTAAGTAAACTCTGTGTGCATGTCTAATCAAAATAACCTTACTTGCTATGGACTGTGTTTATCAGTGCTGACTGAAATGACACAATGCTGCTATTACATGAGTAAACAAGTAGCTATGTCTTCATACTGAAGTAAAATTGTTAAACATCAAAAAGCTAATGACGAGCTTTCTTCCTGCATGCCAGCTGTCATTCAGATTTCAGTACCTCTGAAATGAAACTTAATTTTTCAATTACCAACAAATGTGATGTTGGTTAAGAATATTAGTCTGAACAAAAGTTGGGGTGGGGGATTTTTCCTACTTACACAGAGATATATGAAGGACTGCTATTTAGGCTCCTGTGGCCTGACAGAGCACTGTGAACGCTTCTTCAAAAACTTCTATTTTAAAACTTTCTTTCAGCTTCTTGGTTGGTTGGCTGAGAAGTTGCCTACCCTCCGTTCTGTTCCTTCTGACCTACTCTTGTGCGTGCCTCACCTGTACTCCTGCCTTGAAGATCGAAATGGGGATGTGCGTAAAAAGGCGCAGGATGCCCTGCCATTCTTCATGATGCATCTTGGCTTTGAGAAGATGGCAAAAGCCACTGGCAAGCTGAAGGTATTTCTGTCACTAAGATTAGATAATGTGACCTTGAATGAGTGGATTATTAACGACTCGCACTCACAATCTTATGATATGCTGTCTTGAGTCATGTAAGCTTGTCAGGATTGAATATTTTCAGGGGGGCTGAAAATAGTATCAGGAGCCTGTGAGTTAAAGCTTTCTCTACTTCAGAAAGACTATAGCCACCGCAGGTTTATCACTTCAGGAGCCTGACATTTATTCACTCTGCTTTTCTTCTGAAAAAATCTACCTGCAGATAGCTTCTATACCAATTGCTCAATTGCTGTCCAACTATATGCCTTTGAATACATGCTTTGAGATGGCTTCTAGCAATTTGGCGTATCTTATGGACCCTTGAGTGCTGAATCACTGATAGGGCACTCCATTAACGTAATAGAACTGCTCATCTAGAAGAGATTGCTGGTTCACATGTTTCCTGTAGGTCTTACAGAAGAAACTTTATGGAAGGGTGTTTTATCTCTAAACAAATATCTGAAAACATTGATGTTTTAAGATAAATGTCCTTGAACGTGCTAAACAGTGAATAGCTTATTTCTAACTACTGTCATGTTCCTTGTCTGTGGCATGTATTAGTAATCAGTATTGCTAATCTTTCCAAATTTGTTTTTCCCCCCACTCCATTCTCTAGCCAACTTCCAAAGACCAGGTACTGGCCATGCTTGAGAAAGCCAAAGCCAACATGCCAGCCAAACCAGCTCCTCCTGCTAAAGCGTCTTCCAGAGGGGTAGGGGGAGCAGCTCCAGCCAAATTCCAACCTGCATCAGGTAACCTCTCTTACATTCTGTAAAATAACTGAGAAATGGGTGGGTTTTGAAGCTTTTCAGCATGCCAAAGGAAGAAATATACTTAGCAGGAGGAGAAGAATTCAGCATAATTAGGGTTACAAATAGAGGTGTGATCTAGTGAGTTCTGTCTGCAGCTCTGGTCTTACTTGCAGTTGAGTCAACTTCCAATGTAGGAGGCTTTTTCTTTTCCACACAACCATCTGTCAGCTGCTCTTTGAAAATACCTACTTGGTATTGAAGCTAAAACCCACGGACTTGAGGGTTTGGGTTTTTTTGTAATACTAATCTGATTTTAACGTAACACTTTTTAAAACGTTTTCAAATTAATTTTTATCTGGACTCAGTGTAGTTCACTATGGGGCTACCAGAATGCTTGTGCTGATGCGAAAGAGAGGGTCATAGGGGACAGTCAAAGTGATCTGAAGAACCAGTCTTGCCTTACCTCTCTGCTGGGGCTAGCTTGCTTGCTCAAACTGGGTTGCAACTACAGCTCTAGACATTAGCCTGCACAGTATATGTGCGTGTGCATTTTCAAACTTTTTTGATAATGACAGATTTGCTAGCACGTTACAATCTTAATCATGAAAACTTTGTATGCTAACACGGAATTTAAGGAACTTCTTTCATGAGCCTAAAATCCTCGGACCTCTGTGTGATAAACGTATTGTATCCGTGAACAGTTTTTCTTCTGTCCTAAGAATGGAAAACTGTGCTGCCCTAAAATGGGCTTGTTGGTAGTTTGAAGTGGTCTGTTGTTTCTCCAGCACTTGCTGAAGATACGGGGTCCAATACCATGGAATCCAAGCCTGATCCTAAAAAAGCCAAAGCAGGAGGACCCCCTTCTAAAGCTAAGGTATGTTGATTTAATTTTGTATAAAATCAGTTCCATGAAGTTAATAGCTGTAGTTGGTTAACGTATTATACAGAGAAGAGGACAGCTCTTGCTAGGGACTGCTTTTACTGAGAATCTTTATGCTTGTCTGAATTCTGAAATGACAGGGTATAACTAAAAACAAAACAAAAAACACCACAAAATGTTCTACAGTCCTGTTGCCTCCATTGTCTAAAGTAGTGCTGTAATGAGAACCTTTGATGTAAGTCCAGATTCATTGCAGGAATGAACAGAACAAACCTTGAAGGATGTTGTACATTTTCTTAAGTTGATGTATTCTATCAAAAATCTAGTGCTAGAGTTAACGCCTTTGCTGTGAATGCATTAAAAGGTTTGGAATGGTAACTCTTAAGAATTAATAACTGTCTAACAACAAAGCCTTTTCTGTGGCTTATTTACAGCAATCAGATGTTAATAGCAGTATGTCCAAGGGCAATACCAGCCTGTCCAAAGCTAATACAAGCCTCAGCAAAGGCAATACCAGTCTGACAAAAAGCAAATCTGTCAAACAGGTACCACACCGGGTTTTAGGGATCTGTGTGGGTGACTAGCACACTGGTTGAGAGCGATGTGTCGAATTTCACAGGGTACTACTGCGCACGCTGTCATGGATAATTGCTTCCACAGCAGCAGAGCACATACTTTTAAAATTCTAATCAACGTTATTCTTCCAGCTTCTCTCTGGCTCTTGTACACATAGGCAGCATGAGGTTGGCTGGTGTGTAATGCTTGCAGTTGCTGGGACTGAGGTGTACACGTGTCTTGTGTTGCCTATTAATACCTTGCTTTTTTTCAGGGTGTACAGGGGAAGAAAGTGCTAAGCAAGCCTAATTTGAAGGAAGATGATGATAAATCGGGTCCTATTTTTATCATAGTCCCAAATGGGAAAGAACAGAGGATGAAAGATGAGAAAGGTCTGAAGGTGAGGAAAAATCTGAATGTGTTCACAAGTTTTGAAGCAGTGTAATTTTAACTCATTCTTTTGGGTTTTAGAATTGCACATGCTGTGGCATGAAAGTGCTAGTCTTTGTGCATCCCTTGGATTGATAATCTAGTACTTCAGTTGACTTTCACCAATATCTGGTTTACTGTGGTGTTTCTCTTCTGATTTCCAAATTTTGTGCATTTATCCACTCTCATAAAAGCCAAAGGCCTTTTTTTCAACTTGGAAGAGATGGTCTTCAGCGGTGAAGTATCAAGTTTTTTACCTGAAAACAGTCAACTAATTTCAGAGTTCTAGGATACATTTAAAGCATTTACAAATCCTTTAATATACTTATTTCGAACAGCCCTGCTTATCAAGCTTGTCTTTTGTAAGGAACTCTCTTAAGACATGTATGTAATCTGTAACTTGCTGGTAAATAGGCCTATCTATAGCTTAAAACCCACCACTTTAATTAAGGCCCAAAGAAAATCACTCCACATAGAGAAAACTTCATGTAAGCTAAGGTGAGCAAACACTGCTGAATTTTTCCCATTACTTGTTGATAATGAGAAGACTTTGAAAACTAATTCTAAAGCAGAATTAAAAGGGGTGCAATTTGCAGATTCTTTGAGGAAGAAAAGGTATTTCTTGCTTTGAGGTACAAATGCTGCCTTTTACAGGTGTTGAAGTGGAATTTCACTACTCCTCGCGATGAATATATTGAGCAGCTAAAAACTCAAATGTCCAGTTGTGTGGCCAAATGGCTACAGGATGAGATGTTTCATGCGGACTTTCAGCACCACAACAAAGCACTGGCTGTTATGATTGAGGTAAGTTTGGATCTGTGGTAGTAGATGGCATTGTATAGAATTAGTCTCTCCTATGGAAGATTCTCCTTGAATTAAAATCGATTAGGAATTCTCTGAGGAGCTAAGAATCATTGTTCTCTGATGTTGAAACCTTAACATCTATAGACATATAATTTTCAGAGGAATTATGAAGTTGGTATTAACATTTCTTGGAAGAAGGGATAAATTTCCTCACTTCTCTCTGAATTTCAGAAAGCTGTGCAAGTTAAAAGCCAGTACTTACGATTCTGGGAATCAGCCAATAAGTGTAGAACATCTTATCAGGCATAGCTTTTCCTTATTCTCTGTTCTTTTCTTAAACAGTGTGTTTCAGTTTGCACAGCCTCTTTTTTTCCTTCTTTCTTTCACTTCAAGCACTTGGAGAGTGAAAAAGATGGAGTCATCAGCTGCCTGGATCTGGTCTTAAAATGGCTTACCCTGAGGTTCTTTGATACCAACACAAGTGTCCTGATGAAAGCACTTGAATACCTTAAATTGCTTTTCAATTTGCTGAGTCAAGAAGAGTATCACCTAACTGAAAACGAAGCATCCTCTTTCATCCCATACCTTATCCTAAAGGTACGGTTCACTGTACAGAAACTAACCTTATTTTTCATGAGGAGTATAGCAGGATACCATCAAACACTGTAATATGTTCTTTCAAAATATATTGTGAATGGTGTTAAATCCTTTTTCCCAAGTAACAAGTGAATATGATGAGAGAAGGTGGCCTCGTGTTGTGCCAGGGGAGGTTTAGAGTGGATATTAGGAGAAATTTTTTGACCGAAATAGTTATCAAGCATTTGGAATAAGATGCACAGCAAAGTGGTGAAGTCACCATCCCTGGAGGTATTTAAAAGATGGGTAGACATGGGGCTTAGGGACATGGTTTAGTGGTGGACTTGGTAGTTAATGGTTGGACTCCATCTTAAAGGCCTTTTCTGACCTAAATGATTCTATGATTCTGTATTGCTTATTTGCCTTCAAAAACCATTTGCCAAAAAGGATTTTTGCATTGAGAACAATTCTGGTTTTTCTAACTTTATTTGGAGTAACTGATGGTATCATGAGACTGTTTAAAATATTCTGTATTTCTTCTCTTTGTTTTGGGGTTTTCCACTAGGTAGGAGAACCGAAAGATGTAATCCGCAAGGATGTACGTGCCATTCTGAACAGGATGTGTCTCATCTATCCAGCCAGCAAGATGTTCACTTTCATCATGGAGGGGACAAAATCCAAAAACTCAAAACAGCGTGCAGGTGGGAAATGGCATGATGAACTGGGCAACTGCAAAGTCCTTGAAATTGCTTTGTTTTGCGTCTTGAAAACCCCAGCATAATAACATTTGGTGGAATGTGAGATTTGCTTATATATAGCATTTTATGCAAATGCTTTTAAGTATTTAAAGGATTGGATTTTAAAGTAGTGTCATCTTGCTTTTTATTTTTGGTGTCTTTGTACCTCCAAAGATGAACAATCTCTTAAATTACTATTGGCATTGAGTCTCCCTTGAGTAGGCTTGTTGTCTTAGTGACACAGTACTGGGGGGAACAGTGACAATACTAATGGCCAAATGACGAAGGGAATCAGTTAAGCTGATCAAGACTTTGGAAATAAATCTCTCTACAACGTATATCTGTCTCAACTATTTGTGGTGTGGTGTTTGTAGGTCAAACAGCTTCCTAGTCATCTTGAGAATATCTTATCTTGATATAAAAAGAAAGTTAAATTCTATACATAACATAGCATTGCAAGCTCACGACTGTCTAAACTACTTAGATGTGAAGTCAACTGTAACATTGCTGGTATATGGTAATGGGAAATATTTGAAGAGTATAGGGATGACTGACAGCTTTTAAATGCCAGCTTTGTGAAGTAGTCTGAGCCTTTAGAGTTCACTGTTCATCCCATAAGTCACCTGGAGTATATCTGTCATCAGCATTGTGATTGACACTTGTCTACACGGAATGTTTAAGTTGTGCAAGCAACACAGAAATTGGGAGGGCTCTCTTCCCAGCAGCTGTAAACCTGTATTTATTTGCATGTGTCATTTTTCTTCCTTTAGAATGCCTGGAAGAGCTTGGATGTCTGGTTGAATCGTATGGCATGAATGTATGCCAGCCAACTCCAGGGAAAGCCTTGAAAGAAATGGCAACTCATATTGGTGATAGGGACAACACTGTGCGCAATGCTGCGCTGAACACCATTGTGACTGTCTATAATGTTCATGGCGACCAAGTGTTCAAGCTGATTGGAAATGTGAGTGTAACTGAAAATAAGCTTTCGTTTAAAAAAAGATATTTTTTTCCCCAAAATCCTTACACTTTTACACACTAGTAGTGTTCTGCTTGTGATTAGTCATGGTATGTCTTGCTCTTGGTGTCAAGAGTATTTTTTAATGTTGAAAATAGCTCGCTACACCACACTAACTTTTAGGTCCTCTAAAAGTTAGTTAGTTAATTCCTGATTGTGGGATATATAACCTGGGTGTTCGTGAATGAAAAATAAATTGGAAGAAATGGGCAAAATGCTGACTTCTGTGGGAATTAAATTATTTGTAAAGAGTAATTTGAATTATAGTCAACTGTATAGGTAACACTTGTTACTTATAATGATATTTAGATAGCTTACTTGACTAAAAAAGGGCTAGTTATTGGGGCTCCATTAAGTACTCTCAGCTTCTGGGGGGTTTTTTATGCCTATCTCCACCAGCTGCATTGCAGTTGTAGTCGGGTGAGTTCAGTTTGCTTGCGCTCAAGGTCTGTGTCAGTACTGTGTTGATCTGTATTGCTGCTGTTCTGTTCTCTGGAAATCATACGTAGCTGTATCATCTTAAATGCAGTAAAAGTTAAAGGTGACAAAACTCAGATTCCAGTCTCCAGCACTGGAAAGCTACCTCACTGTGTTGTCTACAATTACTGTGCGTAATTAAGTTTATACAGATTAAGTATACTGAAGTCTAACCTGAATCAAGAGCTGGTAGACCATTTTCTCCTGTCTGTTCTCTGAATTTGTGGTCTTGATAATGTTTCTAGCAGCGCTTAAACTGATTGGAATATGACAGATGTATTAATGCCTGTACTAATTTTTTTTGTATTACGTTATATGCCATAGTGCATACAAGCTATTGGAGACATATTTTATGGAGTACAATGAGCAGGGAAACAAGGCTGCCTTTTTTTTTCTTTCCAGCTTCCTGGAATGTTGAAATTTAATTCTCCTTGAGAAGGCTACCACAGAAAATAGGAGTCACGTTAACATTGCATTTTCATTACCATTTTAGACTCCCATCTTAACTATTGTTCAGAGTGCAATCTGCTGCCTCCTCCTCAGTGTTGCACAGTCCATTAGCATTTGGATTTTCAAAATTAAGAAAAGAACTGTTAACACTTGAACTATTCAGCCCCTTCTAACCGTGGCTTTCTGAACTTCAGTATGGTCTATCTAGTCCCAAAATGTATGGCTTTTCAGGAAGGTTTCCAAATCATAGGGATGCTGGAGAGTACTTCCCACAAAATTCTCACGGCTGCTTTTTTTGAAATGTAGTTATTGGTAACTTTGAGTTCTGTGGGTAAGCAGATGAAGATGACTCTCTTCACTGTAGGAGTTGTAGTGTTCAGTTGTCTTATCTTGTGTTCAGGTTGAATTATGGGTCAACTGTTAGAAGGACCCTGGCTTCTGTGGCAGGGTCCATAGTGTTAAAGCATTGCCTGGGCTCCCAATAGGGAATATAGAAAGGTGGGTGGGGATTTTTTATTTGTGTTTTTGCAGCAACACAGGCAACAATTAGAAACACGCGATAGTACCATAGTTTGAATTCAAGCTTACTTGTTTCTTGGGAATTATGTGGACTAGAAATAGCAGTATTGAGTACTACAGCTTGTCAATACAGGTTAACTAGCTCCTGAAGTAGTATCTGGCAGCCCAGAGTGGCCCTATTAGGTTGCTACTAGATGTTAGTATTGACAGTTCCGATCCTTGGTATTAGAGAACTTCAGTCTGAAGTAAGAAGTGATATACCTCCTGTGAATGACCAAGATTTCTAAAATCTGTGCAACTCAAATTGAGTGAAAGTGTTGTGTGTTACAGCTTTCTGAGAAAGACATGAGCATGCTGGAGGAAAGAATAAAACGGTCAGCCAAGAGGCCATCTGCTGCTCCAGTGAGGCAGGCAGAGGAGAAACCTCAGCGTACTCAAAACATCAGCGCTAATGCTAGCATGCTGCGGAAGGGACCAGCTGAGGACATGTCCTCCAAACTCAAGTATGTAATGATACATTATGGTCTGAAACTTATGTAGTTTATGTGCTAATATCATGTGTGGCGATGTTATTTTAGTTCTTCTATCATCATCTTTGCATGTTGTGAAAATTGGCCAAATAATGCAAAACAAAATGTCTGAAACTTTTTTTTGTCTTGTCTGTCTTGAAATCTTTCTAAATGGTCTTGTGCCTTTTTTCACTGCTTCTCCATGGACAGAATTATGTATCGCACTTATAGGATGTAAGTACTGCCCACTAACTCCTTGGTAGCAAGGCTCTTGTATCTTTCAATTTCTATCCTAGTCATCCCTTCCTGAGGGTGACAGGTTTATCACGGCCAGTTCTAGGTTATGTGCAGGTCTCTGACTTAAGGAGAAGAAAGACACCAAAAATAGGGGGTTCTGCCAAGGTGACTATAGATCAAACTGCAGGCAGACATGGCACTTCCACATTAGGCAGCTGTTAAAAATATTGTGAGAACTTCCTATGCGTTACATTAAACTTGGTGTTGATTGATTGGACCCTGTTCTTAACTTGTTAGGGCCAGCACGGAACTAGATGAGAATGTGTGAATTGTAGAGCCTGGGGCAACAGCACCAGGAACCAAAAAGCTTAAAAACCAGTATTCCTTGCTACCTGCTCATTATCTTGGAATAAAGTCCCTGTTGAGAACTATGTCTTTGAATATTTCTAAAAGCTAATGTACAGTGCAAGTCATGTAAGATGCTGGGAGTCCTAGGTTCAGATGAGCTTGCAAGATTATGTAGATACGGATGCTATCCATCATTTAAAAAAAAAAAAATCCACTCAAACTTTTAATGCTATATTCGATTAATGCTGCTTTAAACTGTGCTAGATAGCTCTCAAAATGAACCAGTCCCTACCTATCACAGATGCAGGGGGTCTCATGGTGGGTTATAAGAGAAACTAGGAAGGCAGGTAATTAGCAGCTGCTGTTCTGGCCTGTAAAAGCTTGTTTTACTAATGGCTGAGGGAAAGGCAAAGGGGATTATTAGGGGGCTTGAATGAAATCAGAAATTCAAAATCTGTGCCATTCTATTCTGAGAGCTTTAGGGCTACCAGTGGATGCTAGTGCTAGTACTCTCACCTCTTGTGTATACGTAGTAAACACCTCTCTCCTGGTTTCTATAGCCAAAATCGCAACATGGGCAGTCACTCCGAGACCGCACATACAGTTCCACGGGAATTCCAGCTGGATCTTGATGAAATTGAAAATGACAACGGTACTGTCAGATGTGAGATGCCAGCACTTGTACAGCACAAACTAGATGACATCTTTGAGCCAGTATTGATTCCTGAGCCCAAGTGAGTCTAGTTTTAACTCCTAAGCGAAACCAGTAGGGCTATTCAAAAACTGGTTTCAGAAGCTGAATTGAATTACTAGTTTCTATATTCAGACTTGTTTACACAAGAAGGTGTAGTGTCAGCTAATTTAAAGAGATGTCAAAAGCGACAGTCTGTTGTACTGTTCTATAATCTGGAGAGCAGATATTTCTAATGAAAAACCTGAGTTCTGTTCATGTGGGTATCTTTAATAGTAAAAGTATCTTGAGTTTGTAAACGCATCATCAGTGTCTTTCTAAGCAGTGCAATAGATAAGTTAAAAGGGATGATTCCTTCTTTTGAGTATCCCCTGTGAAGAATGAAATCCTTTCCTTGTCTCTACACCGTCATTGTAATATATCACTTCAATGTAAATTAGAGCTATCTCTCCAAAGAGTAATGAATCCTGTTTTCTTCAACTGTTTAGAATCCGTGCTGTGTCCCCACACTTTGATGACATGCACAGCAGCATAGCTTCTACGATCAACTTTGTCATTTCCCAGGTAGCCAGTGGTGATATAAATACAAGCATCAAGGCTCTGGCGCAGGTAAGAAAATTAAGGTGGCGACTGATCGCACCATACTAAACTATTTGTTTGCGAGAGTGATGAGTTGCACTGTGGTGGAGCAATCATGTCGGGTGACATGGACTCTGCTCAGAATCTCCCTGGTGACAAAACTAAGTGCACAGGGGCCATCTGACTCGCTTTAACAATAGAAATTCCACGTGGGTGATGTAGGATAGACTCTGAACACAGAAGCAATAAGGAAAAAATAGTGTATCTCTTTGGTTTCGTCTACTATCTGTGCTACAAGTTTGAAAAAGCCAGTTAAGTCAGTGAGACTTAACTTTTAAATGTAAACTGTTTCAGAGATCCACAGCAAAAGATTTGTCTTGCTTCATAGCTTTTATGTGGTTTTGGTGTGGCTTTAACTACTTGAAAATATTTTATCCAGAAGATTTCATAAAGCTATTAAGTCCAGAGTCCGTAATGCAGCATTTCATATTTTTATTTGCGTAGAGGATAGGATTGCAGCTCTAAAAGATCTATTGGGATTAGGAATAGAAGTCTGTGGCTACTGATTTCAGGTGAAAACTTAGAATACAAGTGCCTTGGCAAATGGATTGATCAGGGCAAGACCTCTCTTATAGAAAAGTTTTAAAACTGTAGTTATTTGGCGCTGTTTAGACTATGTTGAATTTACTTGGGTGTTTTGTTTTTAATCTTAGATTGATGAGGTCCTCAGACAGGAATGCAAAGTAGAAGTTATGTCTGGCCACATTGACCAATTCTTAATAGCTACCTTCATGCAGCTTCGGCTAATCTACAATACGCACATGGCAGATGAGAAGCTAGACAAAGATGAGATAGTCAAACTCTACAGCTGTATTATTGGGAGCATGATCACGGTAAGGCTTTGACCTAAAAGGTAAGGTGAAGAGCAAATAATTTCTGTGCGGAAGTTGAAGGAGAATGGAATGTCTGTCCATACCTGACCTGTACCTAGGTTACCTTACTATTGAGTCTTACTTATAAAGGTGGTTGCTAATTGTTTGCTTGCAAATACACCTTTTGAGAGAGAGAGGGGAATGAGAAACTGGGGAAGGGAAAAAGGTCTATTTGTCGTTTCTACAGAATACAGCCACTCTAACCCTTCTATTAAGCTCTGTTTAAAGTTCCTTGCCTTTTGAGTGCTTAGTTGGTGACCTAAGCATTTTCAGAAGTCACAGTAGAAGTAACTTTCATCCTAGTTGCATTTTCATTTTGTTGGGGTGGGGATGTCAAGTGGTTTGACAATGTAGTCTAGGGAAATGCCTATGTTGAAGCGCTGTGTGAAGAGGAAACTTACAATATTGTCTTCAATTTGTAGCTATTTCAGATCGAGAGTCTGGCTCGAGAGGCCTCCACTGGTGTGCTGAAGGACTTAATGCACGGTCTTATTACATTACTGCTGGATTCTCGGGTTGAAGACCTTGAGGAGGGCGTGCAGGTCATCCGATCGGTGAACCTCTTGGTACTGAAAGTTCTGGAGAAGTCTGACCAGACCAACATCTTGAGGTATATAATGAAAATTGCACAATTACTGTTTCTCTTCACTCATTCCTGTGGATTATTTGAGGGGCTAAGATTGTTTCTTAGTCATTCTGTAAGCAAGGAATGATGTCTGTAGGATTGTTCAGCCGGCTAATGAGGAATTCTTCCTGATCATCAGTGGTGATCAGACTTTGACTGCACAATCTGCGCAGCTGGAGGCAGGCTAAAAGAAACAGCTTAGTAAGATTTCTATATGCTTTGTAGTTTGGCAGACTGCCTCATAAACTCCTGCAACATACTAGAAAGAGCAAGCTATTACACCACACGACATAAACTGCTGGACTAACCACGGTCTCTAGTGTGATATCCTGTGGGGAGTTAGCCTCTTTTTTTGCATGTAGCACTTTTCCTGTGTAACTATTTTAAATTTATTTCTTCTAGTGCTCTGCTTGTTTTGCTCCAAGACAGTCTGCTAGCAACAGCCAGCTCTCCTAAGTTCTCAGAACTTGTCATGAAGGTGAGCCTGTAGTAGAGGTTTTGAACTTTTTTGATTTACCTGAATCAACTTAGCTGAAAGAACAGAGATATTTTTTTAAAAAGGTGATCAAAACTTGATATATTTCTTATAACTCTTATAAAATTATAATCTTATAATTAGATGTTACATAAAGTGATTTCATGTTTGCCAGGAGAGCTTAACACCTGCTAATAGTTTACAGAAGCTTGCGTGTACTAATACAAACGACATACAGAGGTGTGCAGTCACCTGCTGGGCTTACTTGCTTAGGCACAGCACTGTACAATAGATCAAATCAGTCCCAGGCTGGCGCTGCCTTGTACTTTGTCATCTCTAAGGATAGGCAGATGCAAATATCTGCGTTTAAACCATGGATGTAATCTGTTTTTATATGATACAACACTGTGTTGTAACTGGTGTGATTTAGAGACAACTCAGGTGTTCTTAATGAGGTTAAACCTAAAGAACTTATGCTGTGTGTGAGTGTGCATAGCATATATGCATTATCTGCCAAAACTTCTTCACCCAAAGGATTCAGTCTCCTGTTGTTGGTAGAGAAGTCAGCACTACGTTTATGCATCAGCTCTAAAGAAGGACCTGGATACGGTACAGCTAGTTACAAAGAGAAAGCGTGTACAAATACAACTCGAACAGACAAACACGGCCTGTGTGTCTGTATGTGGTAACAGAGTAAATGGCTCGATGATGGTTTCGTGTAATCTCTCGTTATATAATCAAATGCTCCTTCTTTTAGTTGCCTTGCTTTAAGTCAACCTCTCATTCCAGTGTCTGTGGAGAATGGTGCGGCTTCTTCCGGAAACCATTAATACCATCAATCTGGATCGGATTCTACTGGATATCCACATTTTCTTGAAGGTCTTTCCGAAAGAGAAGCTGAAGCAATGCAAGAGTGAGTTTCCTATAAGGACACTGAAGACTCTGCTTCACACCCTGTGCAAGCTGAAAGGGCCCAAGGTTAGAGCAGTCACTAGTCATGTACTTCTAAATTGGATGTTCACGCAGTTCCTAAACTTTTCTATCTTTTCTACTTTTAGATCTTGGATCATTTAACAATGATAGACAACAGAAATGAATCTGAGCTGGAGTCCTACCTGTGTAGAGTAATTAAACACTCCATGGACCAGGCTGGAAGCAAAGCTGATAAGGATACAGAAAAAGGGGCTTCTCGCATAGTAAGCAATATAAATGTCTTGGTAGGGAGAAGGAACGTAAGGCAATTTATTAAGGAAACAAGTTTAATTTTGTGACTGTGGAATGTGAAGTAGTAATTGCATTTCCAACATGCAGCTGTGGGAAATACTCTTACAGTTTCACTTTTATTTATGGCTGTTTTGGGAACATGGAGTGTGTTTCTGTTATTACTTGAATATTCTATGCATATCCCCGGATGAAGTGCTCTCCAGGACATTCAAGGGTGCAGCATATGTTTTATGCTGCCTGCTACTGCATTTGATCTATTAAAAGTTAACCATACCCAAACCAGGTTTTAAACACTGGCTTCTTATCACAGCTTGATGATGTCCTTACTCTTGTTCTGTGTAAACGAGTGGCTGTGTAAAACCCTAATTGCTTCAAGATTTTCTTCATCTTGGAAGCTCTGTGCAGCTAGAAGGTCCAAGGGGAGGACTCTGCATTTATCTAACTATCTTAATTTTTATTCACTTTGTTTTAGAAGTCTCTCTTCATTTTTAATTTTTTTTAGGAGGAAAAGGCTTCGAAGGCCAAAGTCAACGATATCTTGGCAGAAATATTTAAGAAGATTGGCTCCAAGGAGAACACTAAGGAGGTAGGTGCTCCCTTCCTGCAAGGAAGCAGGCATGATACATTAGAATGGTGTATGCAGCAGTTATAGTAATGCACAGGAACTCTTCCTTCCCAGGGTCTGGCGGAGCTGTATGAATACAAAAAGAAATATTCTGATGCAGACATCGAGCCCTTCCTGAAAAACTCCTCTCAGTTCTTCCAGAGCTATGTGGAAAAAGGCCTCCAGCTGATAGAGACAGAACGGGAGGGGAAAGGAAGCATTGCTGGTTCTACAGGTACACCTTATAGCAAAGCTGATTGATTTATGAGAAGCAACGATATAAGGAGAGCAGTGACATATCCCTCAGTAGAAACTAATGTTTGCAGATGTTGATAGATCTCCAAATTGAGTTACATATATTTTCTTGGCACTTTTGTTGTGAGGCACCATTTGCAGGGCCTATACGTTCTTTCTTTGCAAAAAAGATGTTGTAACTATTGTCACACTAAATGTAGAAAACATCTGAAAGGCTTGGTAAACAAGTGGTTCTAATTCGTATCTTGTAGTGTGAACATCAGCCTATGCGTCATGTCTCTGGTATGAAGAATTGTTTCTGCAAAGTATACAGCTGGTTTATAACAGTGGCTGTCAGGTGTTTGGTTTACCTTTTGGTTACTGAAATGGTACAGGAGTTTTTCTTAGAGTATTGTTTACTGAGGAATTGAAAAGTTTGTTTTAAATAACTTGATCTGTTTCTATAGCAGACTTTGATAAATTGCAATGTCCAGCAAGCTTTTTAGTTGAATAAATTACTGTAAAACACTTAGTTTGTTAGTAAGTCGTTTCATTGCAGATAAGAACAAACAAGTATTTAATGCAGTATTAGGGAGGGAATGTGACAAATGGTTAGCCAACACTAAAAATTGATGCACAGTCTGGCAAAATTACCTTTAACTTTCACTTATTTCACATTTCACTGTGTCCTGTGAGACTTTAGCCTTTTATTCTACTACTGTTCCTTCTCCTATCCCTGTGTTGTAAATTACTTTGGTAAGACGATGTAAGCTTCTTTCAGAACCTCCTAAATGTGTCTGATTAGGTAGGACGGAAAATTCTACCTTTCACCCTAGAAGTCTGTACAACCAAGAAACGTTAGTTCAACAGTTAGATTTCAAAACAGAATTGATGTGCCCCAATTTTGTCTTTTTTCCTCTGTAACTTTAATAGGTTGATGCAATAAGGGATATTGTTTCATCCTGTAACTGTGATTTATTTGGACTAAAGTATAAACACTTAACCCTAATTCCTCTTTTATCTCTTTTAAATGCCCTTGCAGTAAACTAGTGAAAACAAATCCCTGTGTACACTAAGTCTTAGAACTTGACATTCATTTCAGAATGGGAAGGGTTTTTTCATAATGTAAAATTCTTTCCCGGTCTTTTGGTAGAGAAATACTAAAAACCTTGCTTCGTGCCTGCCAGCAATCATTATATCAGATTGAATTGGAAGAAGCACCAGCTTTGTTACCTGAAAGAAGAGTAAAGTGGGGTTAAAATCAGTGGTGAGGTCTGCTCAGCAGTACTATTGAACTTAGGAAAAGACAGAAGACTCCACATATTTCCTATCCTTCCAGTTCTCTCTGTTGGACATCATGTATATTGCTGATGCATATCAGCATCCTCTTCCTCCTGCAGTCTTCTCCAGCTGTCAGCCTCAGCAGCCACTTCTTAAATGTCTCAATTTCATTCCTAAATTTTCAGTTGTCACTCTTGCAAGGAAATTAAAGGACTGATATACCTATACTAGCAAATGCACATAGCTTATTGGTGTATAGGTTGGTTGATGCTTCATCCATTGCATCTTATTTCAAGTAACTGACTAGGCTTATGCTCTTTAAATGTTTTTAATTTTTTTTCTTTTTTTCTTTTTTTTTACCCTTCGTCCCTTCCCCTCATCCTCCAGGAATTTCTCCTCAGATGGAAGGAACATGTGTTCCTGCTTCTACCCCCACTGTGTCTTCATCTATAGGAAACACAAATGGGGAGGAAGTGGGGCCTTCAGTTTACTTGGAAAGATTAAAAATTCTCAGGCAGCGTTGTGGCCTTGACAACGCAAAGGTATTGTACTTGACAACACTTGTAAATCCCCAGGGGATGCATTTCTTTTGTTCTGTTTTTAAGAATTCGCATGATTGGTTCGTTAGTGCCAAAAGCAGATTCCAGTCAGACTTGATGATCTTTCATTACACTGCATGTCCTGGTTATTCACTGCATGTTACTATGCCTGGTATAAATGGCTTTAAACTCACTTCTTGCCTAAATCGGCTTATGTTTCAGTCCGATTGGTTTGCAGCACTGTTGTTCATGCAGGTTGTACAGCCCTGTAGCTTCATATCTTCCTTTGCCGTGCAGTTGAGTCTCGGAAAGGTTCGAATAACTTAACTACCGATCTCTAAAGGTTAACATATATTGACCTCTGTTTGAGTTGAGTGATGTGGAAATTCTAGATTTTTCTGCTCTGAAACAACAAGAGCTGAATGAAGACTTCGAATGAAGTTTTATGTATTTTGGGTGTATGGATGCTGAGGCATAGAAGTTATGAATGCACTTAGTATTGGAAGCCTGTGGGACAAAATTTCTAACAGTCTGGTGACCTACATATTAGGAATCTAGTGCAGATTACTGAAGTTTGCACTCAGCCACATGAGAAGTGATGTTCACTTGGAATTACTCATCCAGGCGCATCACTGTTTTAATACAAATTTACATATCAGCTCACAGCTCTGAAGAGAGGAAGTGTTTCCCAGATGATAGTAACAGGATAATTAATGCAGATGGAATTACCGTATTGGTAAAAGAACAGTGAATTGATACTGTAAGTCTTGAGCAAGGTGTATCTTGCCAGTCATTCAAAGTTTCCTAATTCCTCCAGAACATTCATTGGCTATTGATGCTGTCCATAGGTCATGGACTTCCTCTTGTGGTGTTAGACTTCAGGCTGTTCAAGTCTGCAGCAGGCCATCTCAGTAAAACACTGGTCTGCTGTGAATTTTTGATCTTTAAAGACTGTAGTTCCTTTGTAGTTCCTTTCAAGCTAACCATGAACTACTTAAATGATAGGAATTGAGCATTGTAGTTAACTTTGCATGGTTCTAACTTTGGCATCAGACTTCATCGCTCCAGATTACTTGGGTTGTATTGCTTCTTCCCTTTCCTCTGCTTTTAGTATTTCTTGTGAAGATAAAAAGCCATTGATCATGGGCTGTATTTCTTGCATGGTTTTTACACTATCTGTCTTAATGCTGCACTTTCCTCCACTGTAGCAGGAAGACAGACCACCTCTGACGTCTCTGCTCTCTAAACCAGCAGTCCCTACAGTTGCATCCTCTACGGATATGCTTCACAGTAAGCTCTCCCAGCTCCGTGAGTCACGGGAACAGTACCAACATCTGGACCTGGACTCCAATCAGACTCATTCCTCTGGCATTGGAACTACTCTGGCTTCACCCTCTTCTGCAGCAGCTAATATTGATGACTTGAAAAAAAGATTGGAGAGAATAAAAAGCAGTCGCAAATAGAGATGCAAGAGAGACAGCATCACTGCTTGGGCTGTCTTCAGCTTTAGTTTACTAAACTAGAAGTCTTCATAGTTAAATGGCCTCATTTAGGCCTAATGTATACAAACTGGTTTATGTATAATACAGTGGATTTTGGGGGGTTGAGTCATTGTGGCACAAGTATTTGTACATACTCTGCTTCTCAGTGAGCATCTCTTTGACAATAGAAGGCTGTCTGTGTATTAGTTTTAGTGTACAGACTTGTAAACAACCATCCTCTTGCTCTGACTAGTTTCTCATAACTTGGTTTTTTTATTTGTAAAATTGTCTTTAAGATCTTTTCCTAGTTCTTAACTCTTAGAAGATCTTTAGTGACTTCACTTTTAATTTTGTGAATTCTTCTCCATGTAATCCTTGAACCGTTGATTCTGTATGGACACATGGCATGAAGCAACTAATTTAAGTGTCTTTTGTAAATAAAGTTTGCATTAACTATACCAGCCTCTGTAGGGACAGCAGTGACTGCTGGTTAGAGAAGTCACTCTCTATTTCTGAATGTTAGTGACTGGGCATCTATAAACAGAACTAAGCTGTTCTTGACGTGAACCTTGGGGTTTGGCTGTATTATAGGGAAGATGAGTGCGTATATACTATCTATGGGTGCAATCCTGAGACTTCGCACTCGTACTTCTGTGAGCAGTAGTGCATTTCTCATATAGGTGCTTTTTTTCTTGTTTCGAAATATGTTTCCATAACTTGAGAGTGAGTTGAGATTTAGTTTGCTGAAATGCTTATTTTAAATTATCTAGTCCTTGTGATGCCTCTACCCAGATTAAGCATAGCCCCATCTGTGTACAAATGCTTTCTTTGGAGGAGCCTGCTGCTGTTGATGCGGAATAGATTAGCAGTGATGTACAGTCAGTGGACTCATTTATCTTGAACTCATTTATTTAAGCAGTCTTCCTCATGCAGTTTTCAAGTGCAGGTGGACCTCACTGCCACATTCTTTTTGCTCTTAAACATCCGATGTCAGCAAACTCTACTGTTTTGTATGACTAAGACACCTGGTAGAGCTAGTCGGAGAAAGCGGTAGCCACTGCTTTTTTTGTAAGAATGTCTTTTGATTAGCCTTTTTCAGGAGGTACAAGTATGAAGATGAAGACATACACTGTGTGGCCTTTCTAGCCCTCTTGTCTCTACGGAGGTGATGTGTTTTCACCTTACTACTGCACTTCCATGTGAGAGCTGGTTGTGAAGCATAAATTGCACATCTGTTCCATAGCTAGAACAGAGTTATTGAAGAGTTGGACAGGCAGGATTAAAATAGCACACTTCTGCTCTAGATTTTAGTCTGTTCCACGTAACTGCTGCTTTTGTTGTTTGCTGTGTCAGCCAGCAGTCTCTGCATTAGGGCTGTTACTGAAACTCTCCTGCCTGATTACAGTAAAAACGTGGCTTTAAATTAGTAGCTGTAGAACAAATCTCTGCCAGAGCTTCCAGAAATGGCTGAAATCTTCCCTTTACAGGACCCCTGGGCTGGGATTGTAGTTGACATGATGCTGCTTGGTGCTTAGCGGTGAGTTTGTACACTGTGACAGCAGGTGACTTGTGAGCGTTCTGCATCCTGTGTTAATTGAAATGATGCGATTCATTGCTCCAGCACCTCTATTTAGTTGTCACTGTCTCTCCTAACCTGAACAAGGCATGCACTTTCTTAGGGAACAGAGCTGTATGACAGGTGGAGGTTTCGCCCTTATTGGTAAGTGCTGAGGTTTTGCGCACTGAAACTGGGGCTGTTTGTGAATGGTTTGTGTTGCCTGGCACTAGTTACTGCCACTACCTCTCCATCACTGGCTGCTTTTTGAAATTTACTGACATTTACATTAATCCATATGTTCCTTTACCATGTCCAGCAGATGTTCTGAAAAGCTGTTTGTTGATTAGCTCAGGATGTTAAAACAGCAATGCCTGCAAACCTGCCTACAACAGTTTTAAAATTGAAGCTGAATTGGAAGTGAAGTACAGGAATAATTGAGTAACAGAAGATCTAGTTGCTTACTATGAATGAGTTTTTGCCCTGTGTCTCTGTAGTGTTTGGTTGGACTCGTTATCCTGGGAGTTCTGAACTAAAACTTGTGCACATAAATTAATAAAGCCTAATCTTTAGCCCAGACAATATTTAAATAACATTAAACTGAATTTTAAAAAGTGATTCCTCTGTATTGTTTGTAACAAGTCAGTATTAACAGTGACTTACTCCAGAAACTGTATGGTCCTGGTTCCCCTCTTAGAGATGTAATTTCTCACAGATTATTAGATAGCAGTGGAAGGGTGAGGCTAAAAATTAAAACACTAGAAGGGCTAAATGTTTTCAGTGTTCAATTCTTGTGGTTATCAATGACTTTAAACGGTTGTGGAACCTGAACTCTTGAGGTTTCTTTCTTCAGATGTCTTTGAGATGTTGGTTTTATGCTTTCTTTGGGCGATCAAATTGGGCTGTCTTCAAGTTAGTTACCAAATGAGCCATCTTCAAGGATGTGGCCAGACACTAGTTGATCATAATTTTGTTTGTGTCCAACTAATTTCAGATAGTTGCCTCTACTGTCACTTTTTCAAGACAGTCACTCTGCTTCTTAATACTCTATAATGAAGTACAACAAAATGTCTCTGTTGCCTGTTTCTGTGACTTGATGGCACTGTGAATGAGGAGTTTAGGAATATGGTGTCATAGGGATCACAGACAGTTTCCAAATCTCACGATTACTTTAAGAGAAAGTTGGGCTGAACAAATTGGCTAGTCAAGAATGTGTGTTTACTGCTGTACTGCTGGGTCCTCGGTGGTCCACAGATTGCTGCTAAAGAGGAGTTTGTAAAAGGACTGAAGCTTCTCTTGGTGGTGATCCCTAAGCAGGTTTTATAAGACAAGCAAACAGGTATTAGTGCAGGATGCTTCTATTGGAGGCCCTTTTGACAATGACTCTGTGTGAATTGCTTCCTTCTGAATTTTGCTATGCAGGTGGAAAATATGCTTTAAGGACCCAGCAGTGTAGAAAGTTACTGCCATGCAGTACTGGAAGTGCTGCTTACAATGTATTCAAGCCTCTATTCCTCTGTAGGATGAACTGCATACAGCTGGCATCTGTAACTTCTTATGATGCTAATTTTGCGAGCAGCGGTGCTGGTATTTGTTGTGTGATATGGTAGCTGAGAACACCGTCTGTCTTATCAAAAGAGGTTATAGTTGCTTTACTTCTGACATTGGTGTTTTGTGTAATGCCACAGTTACTGTAGGGTGATTATCTCCAGTACATTCTTGGCTCAGTTTCTGGAACAGAAAATGAGTTGATTTGAAGGGAGGAAATGGACAGTGCCTGAGGGAACAATCGTCCTTACTGTGAGTGACTTAAGGCCATCATCTGACATCTAAAATCTGTTGATGATTATAGCTGATAGAAAGCAGGAAAAATTTGTTTGAAGCAGGTAATTGGTAAAACTAGTGCTGTTCTGTTGTTACTTCTGGCTACTGGGATAGGTTAGATTCAAGTGCAACTAAACTCATCATGAACAAAGGGAAGAAGACGGGTTTGAGAACTTTTATTTTCAAGGGAGAACACTTTCCTTTTGTCGAGTTGTAAGGATATAACTCTTATACTTCAGGATCTGCTATGCTTATGTTTTGAAGATGTGGAGCATTGTAGCAAAACTGGGAGCAAGCAATGTAAACACTTCCGCTATTGCCCATGTTTTTCGATGGTTTTTCGCATCCACTTTTTCAGGCGGAATACATGAGTATAAAATCCATATTTGCCGTCTCGGTCACAGCCTTCTCCCCATGAAACTATTCCCACTTGATACCAACGGTTGTCATCTGGGTTCTAAAGCAAAGAAAAACGGGATTGGCACAAGGAGCAAGAGACTTTCAGATCTAAGCCTTGGATGCACCCTAGCCTTTTTAGTGATGCATACTGCTTTGGAATTCAGACTGGCATCTACTGGATAACATAGCTGCTTGGAGTTATTTTGCCTCTACTCTTAAACCCTAAAGTGAGAATTGGCCACCATTCAAGTATTCTGCTGCTGATTTCTCTATGGGCTGAGCACTCAGTAGAGAAATGTGACTGGATGACTGCAGGATTCATCTCAGTTGCCCAGCTTGGGCATGAGATGGGTTCTCTGCCACTCAGCCGTCTTCAGTCTCCATCTCTGCTGCTGTTTTTTAGACTATTACGGAAGTGCAGCATAGCACAAACCTAGCTCCGTATGGTTTATGAGCTTGGACTTGTTGAACATACCTTCATTACAAAAGGTCCCCCGCTGTCCCCTTCACAAGCATCTCCTCTCTTTGAGTCTTCAGGACTGTAACCTATGGACAAGAAGAAAGCCAGACATTTGACTGTAGGGGGAGTGGTTGGTGTTGGCCATCTTTAAGTATTGTGTAAACTTTCTGAGAGCCATGAGATTGCTTACAGCTTACGCCAACTATTTGACTTAAATTTAAGCCAACTGCTTTGTGTTTTATATTATATGTAAAAGAGCTAACCCGGCTTCTGTCTTTGCAACATTCTTGAATCCACTGTGTTCTTCCACCCTCTGTGCTCTCTCATTCCTGTTTTCTTGCATCAGAATTGCTGTTAGTGTCAGCTGCCATTGTGTTTGCAGCTGTAGCTTGAGCTTTCATGGCTTTCTATTGTCTTGGAAACTTCTCTATGTAATGTTCCATCTACCCTGTTCTTGCATTCTGTTTACTATAGAGACACATTGCCATCCTCGCTTTCACCTTCCTGTCATTCTGCAGGCTCTGCTCTTTCTGTCCTGCAGCTGACAGACTGTCTTCCTACAGCCTCACTACAAAGAGGAAAGGGATTTCACTTTCATTCCCAATGAATAGACAGTATCTTTGCATCTTCCCATCACCCGTGTCTCCCCTTTTCTGCTCTATGTCTGCGTCTCAGCTGTTTTTCAAGACTGTCTTTTAAAAAGAAGCCATAAGAACACTGTATTGTCAGTATAGTCGTGAAATTGGCTTCCATCCTAACTCAAGCAATCGTATACGAAATTAGATGCCAGCAGCACAAACTCAGTCAAAAATGGTTGGAGATTTGCTTGTAGAACTGATAAAGTCTGCACAGATGAGGAATACAGCAGAAAGTGTTAAAGTGGTACTTAAGTCCATAGTCTCTTTGTATCTTGAATTCTGTGTTCGCTTCTGTTCTCTTTCAGAAGAGATTTTGGAAGGTATAGCAAGGATTATCCCAAGTACAGAATGCCTTCTATATTAGGTAACATTAAATAAGTGCTTCTCAGCTTGGAAGAGAAATGACAGAGCTGTAAAGGGTCCATAAACCAGCATATGACATGCAGAAGAAATATACTCTTTTTTTAAGCTATGAGTATAGATGTGTACTTCTTCAAATCTATTAGACAGGAGATTTAACAGGACACAAGGAATTACATTTTTCACCCATACCTAACTGATCTGTAGAGCCTGTTGCCTCAGAAGTTGTGGGCATAAGTACGAATAGGCTCCAAAAGGTCGAGACAAGCTAGTAGAGAAGAAGGGGTTGTTTGACTACTGAGTAGGATAACTGGTGTGCCGCCTTTAATTTAGGAAGTCACCGAACTGTTCCATATACTGGTGAAAAGATAATTTTATACATGCTCAGTTCTCATACAGCTGTTGTAGCAGAGTGGTGCCACTAGGCTAGTTAGCCTGACACAGCATAGTGTTACAAACTTTATTCACAGCTTTAAGTTCTCCAGCCTTCACGTTTTCTGAAAGCTGAAAAAATTCTTATCGTAGGAAAATTACTCTATGGAGGGCATTTGCAAATTTATCAGAAGTAACCTTGCTGCGTGAGACCCACTAGGAGCTCAGGGCCCTTGTCTTCGGTAGCACGTTGGCCATGTGTTTCCAGTACTACTTACCTGCACAGAACATGTTGTCAGTGACTTTAACTTTGGTGGATGCCTTGCAGATATCCTGGTCCACAATTGGCACGTTGAGCTGTTGCAGAACTGTGGGGAGGTTGCTTGGGCTAGTGGCCCATGTTTCTTTCAAGTTTCCCCAACCAGTTACCCGCCCTTTGAAACCTGCCAGCATCAGCCTGTGGATGGAAGCATGAGTATAATCAAATGTAACAGCTTTCTCCTGCCTAAAGTAGCCTAAATAAGGCATCTTTTTTTGAAGGCCCAAAGGAAGCTTTTGTTAGCCTGTATTTTTAGGACTCTGGGAGGGTCTCCTCACCTCTGCACAACCTCTTTGGTAGGCAGGCAGACGGGATGGATGTAGTCACTGAAGATGACGGGTCTCTTCAAGTGCATGAGTGCAATGTCTCTGTCCATGTTCTCTTTCCAGTTGTACTTGGGATGGATGATGATTTTATCCAACAGAGCAATCTTCTCTTTATGCTGTTCATATCTGAAATAATGGTGAAGGAAAGAACTCACTGTACAGTAACAACTGAGAGTTCTGGCTTTCATGATACTCTCGGGTGCTTTGTACCCTCCGAGACAACGCTGTCTTTATAGACTGGAGCATTCCTTTAGACTTTCCAAACTTCTGCCCTCCCTTTCACTTTAGGATCAGTAAGAGCAGCAATTGGCAGCTCCATTAGATCATATTTTTGAGAGGCATGTGACATTGGCTCTGTAAGTTTCCTTGGATACTGGATGATAGCCCAACCTCACTGTATTTCGTTACTCCAAGAGCAAAGCTATTTCACTGTTGCTTCATCCAGGCTCTTACTTTGCCCTTAGGTGCTTGCCGATCCGCACCAAGATGTCATTTGTAGTTAAGTTCTTGTCCCAGGGTGGATAATAAAGACAATGAGCAGCAGTCAAGACCCATCTGTTACTGATGAGGCTGGCACCACACAGCAGCTCTTGAGGACTCTTTTTGTAGAGCATCACCTGCCTGAAAGACAAGGAGGGAGGAAGACTTAGCAGGAACTAAAGCCGTGGTTGGCTGAATGTGTCTTGGTGTCATGCAGAAGGAGCAGAATTTGCAGTAAGCAGGGAAGAGCATTGTCCTATACAAAGGCAACTGCACAAGTGGCTAGCAGAAGTCTTCCCTCGGCATGTATGTTCTATGTAGGCAGGTCATTTACCCTCTTTCCTTCACCTGGAGTGATTTCTCGCCCTCTCTGCTCCAGCAAAGCCGGCAAGTGGAAGAGACAAAGAGGTTTGCTTTCCCAGACAGTGTTGTACTTGGCTGAGGAGGAGAGTTTCTTTCCAGCTATTTTAGTACTGCCCTGTCAACCACTCGGAGAAGCTGTGATTGAAAGCCATGATGCCTGCACGCTGCCTGAGCTGGGGTTAGCCCTTTTACTTCCCCCTTCTTGAACTGAGGAGAAGGGAGCAACTCCCCATGAAGGACTGTGCAAATGAAACGCTTACCAGGGAGAGCTGCCAACTTCTGCATCATCCCCATGCACAACTCTGCCTCCCATGTAGGACTCCAGCAGCTCCTTCTCCGTTTTGTCTGTTACCTTTTTCTTCTCAAATAAAGGACGAGTGCCGCAGTCTGCAAAAATAGGCAGTCTGGCTTTGTAACTCTACCTGAGTCATGGGGGAGAAATGTCTGGAGTCAGCATGCCAAGCTGGAAGAGCCTAGGAAGAAAGTGCTTACTAGCTCCATGATCATAACGGGAGATTGACTTCTGAGGGTCCTTCAAGGAATTTAAATTTTGACATCATTTGGCAAGCTGGTGTTTCTGAGGAGCAGTGAGTGCCCTGTGGGAAGAAGCTGCAGCTTTTCTACTAAGCATGATGCTGTATCTAGAGTTGTTGCTCACCTGCTTCGCCTGAACCAAAAGTTTTGTCATCAAAGAAGGTTTTGAACTCTTGCGGAAGGGTAGTACGTCCTGATATTCCCTCCACCCTTTCATTCTCATCCTCTAGCGAGCTGTCTGAGAGAGACAGAAAGACAAATGTGGTAAAAGGCCTAGCTGCAGTTTCCATAATTATCAGCAATGTAGATGTTCCTTTCCACACACAGTGGGTCTGATGAAGGAATGATGTTTTAAAACCAATGCTGTTTTTAATGCTCCTTGTCCATCATTGTGAGTGTTCAGCGAGAACACCTGAGAGATGTAACAGCTCTATACGCGTATGGCAGGTTAGTACATGTGCTAGTTGGACAAACAGGACTACCACGTACGTGGTGCACATACTTCCTTGTCTACGCTTCCCAGGCCAAGCCCTCCACCCTAGTCACACACACTGCTTTGGTTTGCCACTGCCTCGCAAGTTTGCCTACCCAAACCAATGCAGGCTTCTCACCGCAGTAGTGCAGATCGCAATATTCAAAGTTGGGTGGTTGATCTGTGACACACCAGACACCCTCCTCATCTCCGTCAGGATTCCGACAATAATTCTCCAGCAGCTTCACCTCTGGGTCAATGTGTTTTCCATGGAGCACCTCTTTTGCTTTCTCAGAGTTCCATGGCAGGCACTTGGCTCCAGACACAGTGACCGAGAGGGTCCCAGTGTAAAGCATGCCTTTCTCTTGTTCGCAAGGCTCTGCTGGGGATGGTGGTGCAGCCTGTGGAGTAAATTCAACTGTTGTCCTTTCTTCACCTGGAAAGACAGAAAGCTGTGAGTTTTGCACTCAGAAGTACTGTTAGCAAATAGCACTGGAGCCCCTTTACTAAAGCCCAGAGTTCCATGGGGCATCCTATTATGTTTTGGAGCTCCCACCATGCTCCCATGCGTTTGGTGGCCCTCTACAATATTGCAGTGTCAGAGGTGGTTCTTTACAGGAGGTAAGGTGAGGCTGGTGCTACTCATCGCAATTCTCTTGACCACTTGGAAGTGAGGGGCAGTATTGTGTTCCTCTCTAGGGTATCTCAGGGGCTGGGTAGGTACCTCAGGCATCATAATGCTGCTGTGTTAGAGCCTCCAATGCCTTTCTCTGAAATGCGTTAACGACCACATTTGGAGGAGCCTTTTACCATGATATGCTACTAAAATAGCAAATTTAACTTTTGACAATGTTTCCATATCTAATGATAAGAGGAAAAAAATGCCTGCCAGAATCTCCATACTTTTTCTTGCAAGTGTCCTAATGGTTGCAAGCTTTAAGCAGCCTTTCCTGGGTTAGTAGGCACCAGATAATCTGTTCGGTGGCAGCTGCTTAGTCTGGAGCTGCCGTCTTCTTGTGCACTGGGGAAATCCCCATGGGAAGAGAGAGGCCCCCTCTGTTTGACTACTTACCCTGGGGCCAAACAGCCACTGAGCAAGTAGTGCTCACCTGAATCGGTGAGGCTGCTTCTGTGTGAGATGGACTCAGGTCAACATGGTTGCAAAGGAGCTGTGCACAAAACCAAGGCTTTTCTACTCCTGTCTTATCTATGCCCGTGTCAGTGTAACAGTAGGCCGCTGTAGGTCAGAAACTAACTGGTGAACAGAGATGATACGGTACTGATCTCTCCAGTTTTGCCATATTGCAGACCAGGACAATGTTAATGTTTTTGAAAGCTTGAGAACACCCCTTGGTCAGAATGGTGGCTGACCCCTCTGACTTTCATTTGTAAGAGTCGTTGCCTCTAGCGTCTACTTTTGGAAGAGAAACTTTTGCTGTGAGAAGGTTCTCTGCCTTCTACCAGTTCTGAGGTGGAGGCCAAGCTCCAGGGCATACAGCTCTGTGTTAGGGAGAAGTGGGAAGGTATAAGTTCAGGGGGGATGGTTCTCCATCCTGTCAAGTGCAACGATGAGAGAAGGGCATCCTCTCTTTTCTTGAGATTGTGGGTATTACAGAATCACAGAACCATAGGGTTGGAAGGGACCTTAGTAGATCATCTAGTCCAACCCCCTGCCAGAGCAGGGTCACCCAGAGCAGGGGGCACAGGAACGCCTCCAGGCGGGTTTGGGATGTCTCCAGAGACGGAGACTCCCCCACCTCCCTGGGCAGCCTGTGCCAGGGCTCTGCCACCCTCAAGGTAAAGAAGTTCCTCCTCGTGTTTAGGTGGAACTTTCTATACTCAAGTTTGTGCCCAAATTAATTTTATATTATATTCATATACTCAAGTTTGTGCACAGTATTAAACTGCACCCTTCCAGATGAGTGAACGTTAAGGCAGCATTCAAGCACGAACTGTAGTGGTTTTGTCCTAAGGGTGGGAATTCAGACAAAAAACCCCACTGTGACTCATTGCTGTCACAAATTAGAGCCACCTGAGTCAGTATTTTGGGGGGCTTCAGACTGGCACAACTGTAGTAGATCCCAGGGGACTGCTGGTACCGGATTTAATCTGGATCTAGATTAGCGTCATCTAGAGAAAACAGTACATCAGAGGATGGGCAGCTCAATGACTTCTCCTCCTCAGCTCCTTTACCCTTTAAGAGACAACTCCTCTGCTCCGACCGGCCTCTGTACATGTAAAGTCCCTCCCTCCTCACCCTCTCCCCTTCCTTGACACATTAATATCAGTCTCAGTGCGGTGTTCCCTGCCGGTGAAGGGCTCACTGGGGCGCAGCGCTGAGGCATACCACACACTGGGATGGGACATTCCTCCCGTTCCACCGTTGGGTCTCGCGTGTAGCACCACGGGCCTTCTGGGTTGTTGTCTGGGTTCCTGCAGTAGTTCTCCACGAGGCTGGGATAAACGGTGGCATTAAATCTACGAGAAAAAGCTGGTTAAGGCTAGGAAGGAAGGACACACTGGAAAACCCTTTAGGGGTATGTGGGAGATGAACTTACTTAGGTATATGCGGATATTTGCTTGTCCACACTTGACACTCAATCCCTGATTTTGTGTAGCTAATTGTCCCCCGATAGTTCTGGCCCATCCCAAAAGAGCAGTTACCTGTCAAAATCCCAATATGGTGTAAGCCAGGGGAAATGGACGTTGCGTTTTTCAAGATCAGAGGTACCATCCCACCGCTCCCTTTAACTCTTGCTGGATGTGTGAGCCTGCCCAAGCGTAGGCATCCTCTTCACGGGGTTGGAAAAGCACACAGCCTAAGCCGAGGGAGCTTGCCCTGAGGCTTTCTGCTTTCTTTGGCTGCATGTCCAGCCCTTCTGCAAGGCTGGGCTCGAGGGACACCAGGCTGTGTCAGAAGAAGGATATCTACGCCATGGTTAGTGGGGAAATAAAGAAGAAAGGAATTTCAAGCTGGTTTTCTTTCTCATCGGATGGCTTCAGCAACTTTAGATTATTTTCTTTCCTTACAAACTCTGCAGGAAGCAAGGTCTTGGCACTCACTGTATCTGGGAGATTGAGGTCAGCGTGAATTTCTTACCTTCTAAACAATCATCCAGAACTGTCCTGGAGTTTCTCGGGCCCTGACATACTAGCAAAATAAGAAGAAACAAACATGTTATATGAAAGGAATCCAAATAAGCATCATAGTTTGAACCAGTTTATCATCTACGGACAAAATACAAGTGCTTTGTCCTGGAAAGTGAGGTCTCCTAAGAGGGTAGGGAGCCATCTCTCCATAGTGGGACGGTGCATCCTAAGGGACAGCAGAACACCTGCAGGACTTGAAGCAACTTACCTTGATATTTTGACCAAAATGCCTCCTGTTAAAAAAAAAAAAAATTAAAATTACATATTTAAGAGTAGAGACAAAGAACATCAGTCCTTCCTTAGCTGCTGCAATTCAACCCGGTAGGAGAATGCCCCATCACAACAAATGGGACAAACTAACCTATCTCTGCCAATATCAATTACTATGGAGTACAGCAAAGCAAGAAGTCTGATATCAAACCACATTCACACTTATCACACCCAGGAATCAAGAGAGTACTGTTGTTTCTAAAATGACTCTTAAAGATGCTTACAAGGTTCGTCAGCCTGCAGAGGAAGCAGAGCCTGTGCTGCAGCGCAGAAGTCCGAGGAGTTGAACCTAGAACTTTTAAGGCCGCAGATGGTATGTAGGTATTGCTCAGCAATGTGGGTCTACATCTCTGGCTGTCATGGCTTTACAAATACTCCGCAGAGGTGATATCTTGCTGGCTTAGACTCCTAACGGTTTATCTGTTTACTGTTGTATTCTTGGGTGTGGAATTCAATGTGGATAGTGCCCTGGGGGCTAGGAGCAAATCCCAAAAGGATGCAGAACAAATTTAGCTGAGTGAGTTGAGAAGCCAGAAAAAGGGATGGACTGTGCAAAAGCTCAGAGGAGCTCGAGGCACCTGCCCTCAGTGTTTGCTTGCTAAGCCAGCTCTTCTGTGAGTGTCTGGGACTGTAGCGGTTCAAATGTGCCCGGCATTATGCTGAACTAGTGGCAGACACAATTCAGGACTGATGGGAATTCTCTCTCTCCTTTTCAATTCATGCTTAAAATAGAGAGGCAGGGAAAAGAACCTGAGCTTTGAGATGCATTCCCTGCAGTGACTACAGGAGGGAAACTCCCTAAGAAAGCCTGAGCTCTCCCTGGGGCACATGCACCTCAGCCTCATCTTTGGTTTGTAGAATTGAGTCTTAGAGCCTCAGCCCCTGGCTGCGTGTGCAACCTGCTGGCCTTTCACTACGAGGGTTGGCGGAGAGAATGTTTCCTGGGAGCACCCGTACCTACCGTCTGATCAGTGGATTCAAGGGCTTCAAAAGCCTCCTCGTGACTGCATATCTCCTCCAGGCACTCTCGCTCCAGGTTTCCCTTAAGCATCTCTTCCAGAAATCCCTTGTTGGCACGTCGCGGGCGCTTGAGCAGTGACAGGGCCTGCCCCTTTTCCAGGAAAACTACCGAGTCAGAACACTACCAGTCAAAGGGGTGCTCGCAGTGGGAGGGCCCCTTTGTCTCCCCTTGCAGTTTCCAAAAATCCCGCACAGCTGATGTGATGATCCCTCAGTCCAGCCTCCCCCAGTGCACCGTACAGAGAGGAGAAGCCCTGTCAGGTCTACGCGCGGTGAGCAGAGCGGGCTCCGCAGTTCATCCATCCGGGCTCGCATCACTTAGGCAACAGAAGTGACGGGAATCCTCTGCTACCCTCGGCAAAGCTGCTCTGCTCATTTGCAATTAGGTAGAGGCTTGTTTGCTTGGACGCTGCCACTGCTCCCTGCCAGCCACTGTATTTCTGTCTTGCCAACCCCAGACCACTGCGATTGGCACAGCTTGGTTCCATCTTCGTGTTCAGAGACCCTGATCTGAGACCTGTAGACAGGTCTTCCCCCACACAGCAGTGGGTCAGAGAGAATGTAACCTCATATTAAGAAACAGTAGATGAATTAGAGACTCTGATAAAAGGAGCAGTGAGCAGGAAGGCAGCGTACTGCGTATGACCTAAAGTTTAGAGAGGGGACAACTGGGGAGGCAACGGAGAATCGCAGCCACCCAGGTCAACTGAAGAACTGTCGCCCAAAAAGGCCCATAGTGGTGGTACACGTGGTCCTGGACTGAACCACCTTCCCCTTCCCCACCATCTCCCAGGTGACCCACAAAATCCACTGAGCTGTTGTCACCAGCTGCTGGATGTCGCTGCATCCTCCTGTACAAGAAAGCCCTACGTTTGCTCCGCTCTCAGCACCCTTTCACTCCCAGCTTCAAGCTTCTAGAGGCTCCTCCTGCCTTACCAAGAAAACCTGACAGAGGCTTTACCCGTGGAAAGAAACAACCCTGTCTTTCTCCTTCCTGTCACCCACTGCTACCGTCCGTCTCCCTGTGCCATTGGGTCTTACCTCCGTCATGGCTCAGTGTGAGATGCAGAAGGCTGGAAAAGAGCAGGCCCCTCAGCACGCTGGTTTTGTTGTGCGCCATGCTGGACAGCCCTGGCTGCAGGGGAAATGCAAAGGGAGCAGAATAAGCGGAGTCACAGCCCCGCTGGGTTAATATTGAACCAGAATGAAGAAACAGGACTCCAGAGGTCGTGGTGTGTCAGGGACAGTGGGACCGAGGCTCCTCTTATCCCTCCTCTCTTGGCATCTCTCCCTCCCCTCAGGGCATCTTCATTTTCTCATTTGCTGGAAGCCAAGCAAAATGTCTCTGGATCCCCACGGGATTAAAATTAGCATCCTATTTCATAACAGGGGAGATAGTATGAGGAGCGAGAGGACAAGCTTGTCACAGAGCACAGGGAGAACTCAGGCTGGCATGGAGAGGTCCCTGTCAGCTCCCGGCCACCCCCAGTGGGAGCAGCTCCCTCCTTTTCCCTCAGTGCTGCTCCGCTCCCGTGCAGCTCTTGGCACCATCGCTGCTGCCCCAGCATGCTGGCTCGACTCCCCAACGCTGGCTGTTCTTGGAGGCTGTACTCCAGTAGCCTCGCACGCAGCAAGGCTTAGCCATTCCCAGTTCTCTTTTTAGCTCCAAGCCCCCCTTGCTTTTTCCCGGTGAAATCCAGCTGTCTTTTCTCCCTGCAGTTATCAGCAAGCTCAGCCCCAGCTATTTTGGCACCAGAGCACACAGTTTAAGTCTCCCCCTTCTCCCTTGCCCTGGCCTGTGACAGCCTATGTGGAATTTACATTTTCCTCCCAGTTAGGTCAGCAATGCCATTGGCAGCGCATACTTCTCACTGCATTATAATTCCTAGCGGAGCTAAGGAAGGGGAAGCAGCATGAAGTTTGGGCTACCCCTTTTATTCCCACACCAGTGGAATGAATTAAAGTACAGCCAAAAGAAAACAGAAGCTCTGACGACCAAGGAGCTAGCACACCCAAAACCCGCCAGGAGAACAAGGGCTTCCAGGAACCAGGAGGCAGAAATAGTTTGGATGTCATGACATCAGCTAGTAAGTCAAGAGCTGGGCTACCAGAGTTGGGGAAGCTCTAATGATTCCTACAGCAAGCAGAAAATTGGCACAGCGAGAAACCAGCAGAAAGCAGGGCAGGGTTGGGGTAGTCTCCGGAGCTGCCACATGGCACGAAAGTGGTTGCTGCCAGCAGGGAGCATGGTTTGTGCCGTGCCTCCGTGCAGCAGGTACATCTATCGTGTTTATCTCCATAGAAGGAGTGCAAATATTAGCATTAGGGTGGCTGAGGAATGACTCTGTGGCCACTGGTACAAAGAGCAGTTGCACAGTCTCCCTCCCTCATCCTGTTCTCACCCACACGCCCCCCTGGGTTTTGGAGAGACACCTTTAGGACCATCTGGGATGACCTGAGTGGAGAAGTGTGTGTGCCCAGGATTAGCCAGGACCCTAGAAACACCCCCTGTTCCTTAGCAGGGGGAAGCAGCATTTGGGAGGAGCATGCAGGCAGGGACGGGAGGGAGGTGCGAGGGTACAAACAGGTTTTAGAAGAGCAGTGAAATCAGAGCCGCTGCTGTCCCACCACTGCTCCTCACAGCCCTGGGAGGAGGCGCAAACAGCCCCAGGCTTACATAGGCCCAGCTGGCAAGCAGAGGGCTTTGCTCAGCTGGCAGGGAGAAGAGGATAGCGGTGAGGACAGCTTCTTTACTCTCTATATCACAATTTGGTTTTGGTCTCACACTGCAAGTTGGACAAGTGACCGACCTCAGGGCTGCTTTCACCAGGCATAATTGAGCAAACCCATGTGGATGGGAATGCAGGGAAGACATATCACCATAGGAAGACAAGGGCTTCCAGGAAGCCTGGGTGAGGCTTTGAGTAGCCTGGTCTAGTGGGAGGTGTCCCTGCCCAGGGCAAGACTGTTGGAACTGGATGATCTTTAAGGTCTCTTCCAACCCCAACCCTTCTATGGTTCTAAGACCAGCCCCCCTCCCTGGTTGTCGTGATGAGAGAGACAGATGCTGCTGTGTTTTATGGAGGTGCAACACCCCTGTGCAAGTGTTCATTATGTATCCCAATAAGAAAGGCACCCAGACTCTGTAAAATATTAGTTAAAATACACTTTGGTGGGGATAACATGAGAAGGCAAAAGGGGATAGCATTAGCATTTTCCCTCTGTACTCGGCACTGGTGAGGCCCCACCTCGAGTGCTGCGTTCAGTTTTGGGCCCCTCACTACAAGAAGGACATTGAGGTGTTGGAGCGTGTCCAGAGAAGGGCTACGAAGCTGGTGAGGGGTCTGGAGGACAAACTTACGAGGAAGGACTGAGGGAACTGGGGTTGTTCAGCCTGGAGAAGAGGAGGCTGAGGGGAGACCTCATCCCCCTCTACAACTCCCTGAAAGGAGGGTGGAGAGAGATGGGGGCTGAGCTCTTCTCCCTGGGGACAAGGGATAGGACAAGAGGAAACGGGTTCAAGTGATGTCAGGGCAGGTTTAGATTGGATATCAGGAAACACTTTTTCACTGAAAGGGTTATTAACCATTGGCACAGGCTGCCCAGGGAGGGGGTGGATTCCCCATCCCTGGAGGTGTTTCAGAAAAGGGTAGATGTGGTACTGAGGGACATGGGTTAGAAGGGGGTTTTGTCAGGGTGGGTTAATGGTTGGACTTGATGATAAAGGTCCCTTCCAACCTTGCTGATTCCATGATTCTATGATAATTTTACGTCCCTTCAAATGCTGGGAACACCAAGTAGTACAGCATCACCCCAGGCCACGCTGCACATACAGTGTCTGTGCTGAGGTTCACCAGTGCCGTGGTCTTCTGGGTTTTTATAGGATTTTCTCAGAAGTAAACAACTCTGTCCTTTCTGCTGTCAATCAAAAGGATGTCCACATAAGAATATGCTGCTTCACTCTAAGATAAAGACACAAGGGCACAGTGGTGGCATCATCAGCAGGTGCCGAGCAGAAGCAACCTGCAGGCTCCCCAGTCAGGTTTAGCCAGCTCACTTCATCTGGCCAAGTGGTATGTGCAGCACTGGCCTGCACCTCCTCGTGTCAACTTGTTACAGGCATCACCAGGGTTTTTCACTTCATAAGAGCTTCCAGTATTCTCATTCACTTCTTTTTTTTTTTTCATTCCTGCATATCTCTCTCTGTCTCTTCTTTGTAACAACCAGGCAGCCTTCACACTGCAGCTTAAGTCAACACCGTTATATTTATGCATCGATTTTTACCATCTTCTTATCTTTCCTTTAAAGGAAAGGTGTTAGCATGTCTCATGGTATTGTGCGTTATATAGGGTTAACACTAAGCAACACTAGAATACAGCAGTTAAGCTTGGTTATAAGACAGGTATGAATAACCTCTAATACTTACCTATGCCATCTTCTTTTAATGTTACTTCTGTTCGGGATCTTGCATTCATTCTATTCCTTAAGCATTTGTTTAAAAAAAACCTTACTGAAACCAACCATTCTGTCACTATGTCTGGCTGCTTCTTTTCCAGCTGCCGGTGGTCTTTCCCTCTGTGAAACAGGACAAACCCACCTACCAGAGCCATTAAGTTGTTAACTGTAGCTGCTGAAACTGTTTATCTCAAGATTGCTTAAGGTTACAGCCACCACTTAAGTTTCAACTATTTCTTTACTTTTTTTTTGCTTTATAATTGGAGATTTTCACTACATCCTGGGACACTATCCAGCCCTTTCTGGTATCTTACAACAAGGTTAGTAATTAAAGATGCTTGCTCTTCACATTACAGCCTTTTCTTGTTCTCTAATGTGCTTCTAGGGCTCCTCTGTTTCTCCCGTTCTTGTGGTTAGCCTCTGCAGCAGGACAGCATGCATCTGCTGTCACCTCTCTAGGGGCTTTGACTTCCACCTCTCAAACATTTAACTCTTCCATCTGTTCACCGTTCCTGTAAGCAACTTTTTGTCATTTCATTTTCTTTCCGCCTTCACCCACCCATGAATGATAGATGCTATTTTCTTTCTTAGGGTAGAAGAGTTAGGATTCATACTTGTATCCTCCCAGAGTTCAGCACAGGTGGGAGTTTTGATGTTTTTCCCCCTATAAGTTGACTTTTCTTTTTAAGTGAAGAGAGCCTTTGGCAGTTCTTTATTTCCTATGGCTATTTCACCAACTTTCAGAGAGCAGAGTATAGAGGATTTGGCCTTGGCCTATTTTCTTGAGCCTTTGTCTGCTCTATGGTAGATCTAGTTTGCCAGTTCAGTAGTTGGGGCATCTCTGAATATTTTCCTGAAGCCAATTATGCAGTGTGATCACCAATTGTAATGCTTTGGTTACAAAGGATGATTCCTCCATCCCTTCACGCAGGGGTTGCCCTGTCCCTGAAGACGGGGAAGCTGCGGAGCAAGGACGGCATCAGGTCCCAGGGAATCGCCAGCCTGCTGCTGCCTTTTCATTCAAACACCTTGCTCATNATCTTACAACAAGGTTAGTAATTAAAGATGCTTGCTCTTCACATTACAGCCTTTTCTTGTTCTCTAATGTGCTTCTAGGGCTCCTCTGTTTCTCCCGTTCTGGTGGTTAGCCTCTGCAGCAGGACAGCATGCATCTGCTGTCACCTCTCTAGGGGCTTTGACTTCCACCTCTCAAACATTTAACTCTTCCATCTGTTCACCGTTCCTGTAAGCAACTTTTTGTCATTTCATTTTCTTTCCGCCTTCACCCACCCATGAATGATAGATGCTATTTTCTTTCTTAGGGTAGAAGAGTTAGGATTCATACTTGTATCCTCCCAGAGTTCAGCACAGGTGGGAGTTTTGATGTCTTTCCCCCTATAAGTTGACTTTTCTTTTTAAGTGAAGAGAGCCTTTGGCAGTTCTTTATTTCCTATGGCTATTTCACCAACTTTCAGAGAGCAGAGTATAGAGGATTTGGCCTTGGCCTATTTTCTTGAGCCTTTGTCTGCTCTATGATAGATCTAGTTTGCCAGTTCAGTAGTTGGGGCATCTCTGAATATTTTCCTGAAGCCAATTATGCAGTGTGATCACCAATTGTAACGCTTTGGGTACAAAGAATGATTCCTCCATCCCTTCACGCAGGGGTTGCCCTGTCCCTGAAGACGAGGAAGCTGCGGAGCAAGGACGGCATCAGGTCCCAGAGAATCGCCAGCCTGCTGCTGCCTTTTCATTCAAACACCTTGCTTATGTTTAAGCCAGTTTACAAGCTGGCCAAGGGTTGAACCCTGGCTGTAGTGGGAGGTTTAAGTGTAACACCTAAGTTTACGTGCATGCCTGATACCTGGTGAGGCCCTGCCAGCATGAAGGAACCCAACCATCCAACAGACCTGTGGGGTTGTCACCCCGGAGCCTTGCAGCACCCCGAAGCCCTGGTGAAGCCCTGACAGCATGGTGGAGCCCCACCAGCCAGGAGACCTGTGTGCTTGCTGTCTGATGCCGTAAGGGTCACGGGTGCACACAAGACCTCCAGCCAGGTGATCCACACGTCTGCTGCCTCCAAGCAGAATGATGATGCCAGCATATGGGACCAGGCAGGCACCCATCCTTTTCCTCGCTATCCTTCTTCCAGTAAGGCGTTTCTTACCAGGATCCTGCCAACTACACCAAATGTAATGCACTGGGACAAGGATCCAGCTAGGGATTTGTTAGGGATCCCAGTAAGAAAGGCACTCAGAGCCCATAATGTATTAACTAAAATACAATTTATTGGACATAACACAAGAGAGAGCATGGTGTTAGGTAATCCTACACCCCTTCAGATGCTGCAAATACCAAGTTGTACGGCATCGTACACAGACACCTGGTCAGGCCACGGCACGCTGCCCAGCCCCCACCCATGTTGATGTTCACCACCATCGTGGTGATCAGGGCTTTTGTAGCATTTTCTTAGGCATAACCAACTCTTTATTCATTTTTTGCTGTCAAGCAAAAGGTTGTTCCCTTAAGAACGTGCTGCATCTAAGATAAAGACAAAGACACCGTGGTGGCATCATCACCAGGTGCCCAGTGGGAGCCACCTATGGGCTCCTCAGTCAGGATTAGCCGGCTAAGTTTATCCGAGTGATATGTGCAGCACAGCACAGATGTGCCTCTACCTACTCAGATCAACCCTTAAGCGAATAACGCTTCTGTGAGGACCTCCTAACTCATCATTGCTCCTATGATTTCTGTCCCATTATCTCAGAACAAAGAAGGTTCAGGTCAGCAGATTAAGCAATAGGGGCCTGGATTCTCCCCTTCCCTCCCCCCAGGTTGCTCCCCCTTCTCTCCCGCTTCTGCTGTGACAGAGGGCACACGCTCCAAACACAGCACACCAGCCCAGCTCCAGCAAGAGCACTTTGCAGCTGTGTCAATATTTGGAAACTGCAAGAGTTAGGATGGGCACCAAAGGGAGCGCAGGAGGAAGCACTGCGGCTTCACGTACAATTCCCCCCCTCCCACGGCTGTGATCCTGCTGGTCCCTCTCCAAGCACCGAGGGCAAGGACTGGGCTCATCAGCCTCCTGACTTTAAAGAAAATAGCTGAAAATAAGGACACTCAAAGGTTTGCTAGCTGAATTCACCTTCCAGCCTCACTTCACATCAGAATGTCACGGATCTGACTCAAGCACCTTGTCTACAAACCGGTTGTAAACGTTCATGGAAAAAAGTTGAATGTAGAAAGTACACGGAGCAGCTTCTCTGATTGTCACGTTCCTGCATTCATAGCACCCCAAAAGGGAACTGTGCTACTGGTGATTCCCTGGTGACACTATGCCCTCCTCTTGTGCAGGGGACGCAGTGCCCAAAGAATTTAGGCGAAACTTATTCAGGGAAACGCAGATGTTAGAAAGGGGCAAGATGGAGACCAAGAAAAGCTAAAACTGAGGATGAAGCAAGTGAAAGCAGTGTTTGTGTAACATGTGGAAAGGGAGTATGAGGTGGGCAAGTCTGAAAGACCTCTGTGTGGGCTGGGATTTTTAGTCTCTTCCTACATACATGTGGCATTGGGAACTGTGCACTTCCTTCCTGAAATGGGACCAGTTTCCTTCAGCACGCCTCCGGTGGCAAATGAGCACTAAAGATGGAGCAGTGGAAATACTGGGATGTAGCTGTGGTGGTGCTGTCTTTTAGCTCTTTGCTGCAGGGACCAGGAAAGAAGTGGAAGAGGGGAAGCAAGAATGTGAGAAAGAGAACAAATTAATGAACCCAACTTGAACGTGGAGGGGAAAGGCGGAATCTTCTGGCATACTGAGGTGAACTCTTGGGCCCTTACCTGGAGAGGTGAGGAGCTTCTTGGCTGGGGACAGTGAAAATTGCGCTGTAGAATGCAATTATTTGCACACTGAGACATGAAGCTATGCTTTCACGGCCTCAGACAGACCATCCAGCAGCCATAAGGCCAGGAAACTGACAGCAAGCAAAACAGGTGACAGTGGAGAAGGAACACTCAGCCCTTGCTCCAAGGCAGGACTTTGCTTCTGCTAATTGTGAAAAATGCTCTTCAAATAACCCGCCACAGACACCTTGTAAACACTTGGGATGCTGCCTCCCAGCAAAGCCCAGCTCAGCATCACCTTCAAATGATCAGAAGTGCTGCTGAGCTCCAAGGGTAAAAGCCCAGGAAAGTGATTGAATTGCAACGATTACTTAGAGAAAGAAAATCCTGAAAGGAAGGCGTTGTTCAAAGCCGCTGCTTTGAGACTTTTCCTGCCTTCCCCATGGTGCGCTGTCACCCACTGGCAGCGTAACAGAGGCAGAACAGAAGCACTGCTCATTAACGCGGTGGGCGTCCTCTCCAAGAAGTTATTCCCATCAACAGCCGATGCCTTCCCTGCGCCAGGCCTGGCATGTAGCATGTGTAGGCTTATACCTGCAAGGGGCAGCTTCCAAAAAGACCCAGGTCTACACAGGCAGTTTCCTCTAAGACTGTTAATTCTGCCGGGGGCTGAGCCACAGGGCTTTGTTGCCACAGAGACACAAGACAGCCAGGGTTTTTTTATCCCATTTTAATACATACAGAAGATCCGCCAGGGCCAGCTGGGATAGTCAGGTCCCAGTCTCGACCTCCACCACTTCTGCCACTGCTCCGAAGCCCACCCCCTCCTGGATGATGAGCACATTGTTTGGTGAGCCCTCATCCTGCACTACAATGCACTTGTCCTCACGCTCACCGATGGCGATTTCGATGATTTCCTTTGCCGATGGCAAATGCCCAGCAGGCACCCTATGTGTCCCAGCATCTGGGGGGCTGCCTCCAGACTGGCAAGTAGCAATGCAGTTACTGCTGGCTGTGAGCAACAGCTCGGCCTCATTTGCTGGCCCCGGCACCTCCACCAGGAGCAGAGTGGGCTCTGCCACAGCCTCCTCCTGGTGGCCCTTCCTCTGAGGCCTTTTCCTCGCTGCCAGGGGTAGCTCCACGGCAAGTGAAGCCGCTACAGCGCTGAGTTCCTTGGTGTCCTTTTCCGGCTTGTGGGTGAGCACGTGGCGCGCAAGGCTCTGGGGAAGGGTGTAGCCCATGCCACAGAGCTCGCATTTGTAGGGCTTGTCAGCCAGATGGGATTTCTGGTGACGCCGCAGCTTCGTGGCCAGGGTGTAGGACTTGCCGCACTGCTCGCAGCGGAAAGGGCGCTCGCCGGTGTGCAAGCGCTCGTGGGCACGCAGCGTGTGGGGGTCCCGCAGCGCTTTGCCGCAGACGGTGCATAGGTGGGCCTCCCCCGTGTGGGAGATGAGATGTCGCCGCAGCTCCGGCAGCTTGGGGAAGGCGTCGCCGCAGAAGCGGCACTTGTAGGGCTTCTCACCCGTGTGCAGCCGGAGGTGCTCGCGCAGGTTGCTCTGCTGTCGGAAGTCCTTGCCGCAGTAAGGACAGGCGTAAGGGCGCTCCCCCGTGTGCAGGCGCATGTGGTTGCGCAAGGAGCCGGGGTTGGCCAGGTAGCGTCCACATATGGCACACTGGCATCCCTTGGGACCAGCTGGGCCAGTCCCAGTGGCCAGGTGGATCTTCCTGTGAATACGGAGAGAGGGACGGCGCGCAAAGGCCTTGCCACACTGCTCGCAGGAGAAGGGGCGCAGGCCAGTGTGCAGGACCTGGTGCTCCTGCAAGTCTCGCTTGGTGCGGTAAGCCTTGTCACACTGGGTGCACTGGAAAGGCCGCACACCCCGGTGGGCAAACACGTGGGCCTTGAAGCTCTCCTCCGAACTATAGCTCTTGCCACACTCTGTGCACAGGAAGGGCTTGTGGCCAGCATGGACAAAGCGGTGCTTCTTGAGGTGGCAGAGCTGCAGAAAGGCTTTACCACACTCACTGCAGCGGTACCTGCGCTTGATCATCTCCTTCTGTGACAGAGCTTTTGGTGGGGGGCATGGGCTGCCAGAATGACCCTCCACTAGCTCCGTGTACTCCTCCTGCGCCTCAGGCCCCTCCAGCACGTCCTTTTCCCCATGCGCTGGGGATGCTGGTTTGGAGTCTTTGGAAGCTTTGCTCTCTTTCTCACAAGTCTCTACACTTTCTCCTTCAGAAGGACTGGGCTGCTGGGGTTCCTGCCTGGCTGTCCTTCCACCACAGTCCTGCAGGCACTCGTGGAGCTGGCTGGCCAGAGCGCGCACCTTGCTCGGCTTGGCAACCAAGGGAGCACTGAGTTGAACCCCAGTTGAGGGTGATGACAGATCCAGGTCTTCTGGACATGCCTCTTTATGCCCCATCTCGACTTTTTCTGTGGCAGATCTAGGATCCACACCCTCATCCAGTTTTTCCTTGTATGTGCCATTGGCCTTAACGGTTGAGATGGCCTCGAGGTGCTGATCCTCAGTCCTCTGAACCTTGGCTTGCCACGGCTCAAGTTTGGAAGTTGTGCTTTCCTCTTCCCGCAGCCCATGGAAATCCTTGGTGACCGGCCTCCTAACCTCAGCAGGGACGTCAAGGACCGTGGTTTCATCACCTACCACCTTGGAGGCACTGGGATCCCCTGCAGGAACACAAAAGTATGGTCAGTGAAATAAATGCTGTTTATTGTTATATGATGGGATTGCTGCACCATCAGAGGATCGTGAACCTCAGAGACCCTGCTATACAGTACTTCTGGGGCTCTGGCGTGAAAATCATTACTTCTACGACTTTTTTTTTCTTTCAAACCAGGGGAGGCGGGGGAAGCCTCGCTTCTCTCACTGCTGACAGTACCAGTGCCGCATTTCTGCCGCGTCACAGGCGGTATTTCTAAGAGATATCCCGCCTGGCACAAAACAGGGTGGTACGCTCCCTTCTCAGCCGGTCGCCCTCAGAAGCGCGGCCAGGTCAGGACAGCGACCCCGGGGGGGCGGGGGGGAGCTGCGGGGCGACCACCTACCACCACCGATACCGGGGGGGCAGCCCCGTGCCCCCGAGAGAGAGCCCCAGGAAGGCCTCGTCTCACCGCGGCGCGGCACTCACCTGCGCGGGGCTCCGCCGCCGTCCCGCCGGGAGAGGCCCCGTCCCCCCGCGCCGCCGGCCGCCCCCGGGGCCCGGCCTCCCTCGGCGC
>VXBO01013317.1:4632-56757 GCA_013400135.1 Rhinoptilus africanus | reverse complement strand
GGCTTCTCCGGCGTTGCCGGTGTAGCTGGGGGCTGGGGCCGGGGCACGGCCCTCGCTGCCGGCCCGGCCCGGCCCCCGCGGGGGCAGGAGGCGGTGCGGGAGCGGTGGGGCGCGGGGTGACTCCCTCCCCCGGCAGCGGGGGGGCCGTGAGGCGTCCCTCCGTTCTGCAGGCGGCGCGTCCCGCGGGGACTCGGGGTTTCCTTGTCACCTTTGAGCCTCCCAGGTGAATGTGGAAGCGGGCTCCGGGCTGTCACAGGAGCCGGTGTCCGCCGCAGCAGCGGGAGAGGAACGGCGGCTCCGCGCCTTCGCTCTCAGCCCCCCCCCTCCCGGGAACCGCTTCCAGGGGGCTGGTGGTTGCCAGCTGATGGTCGCCAGCTGGGGCGCGTTTCCAGCGGCCTTCGGCGAAGGCTCTGAGATGACTGGGGAAGGCAGGCTGCTCACGGAGAGAGCTGTTACGGTAACGAAGGACCGAGGAGTTTCCCCGAGCAGCAGCGTGTCTGTCCCCAGTTAGTTGGTCACGGTGGGCCAGGCAAAGCCGGTTCTGGCTCTTGACCCTTGGGCTCTTTCAGCGTAGTAGCGGGGTAGCGATGCTCGCGGTGGTATCATCCGTGTGATGCGAGGGAAGACTTGGGCTCACTGGAGCTCAGCGAGGACTTTGAAGGGCTGCTGTCGAGTAACCACTTCCTTTTTTTCTTTTTTTTTTTTTTTTTATTAATTGCAATGTTCTTGATATTCACACTGTGGCAAAGTGCAGGGACTTGCTTGATGTGTACAGGAAAACAGCCGCTCGTGCAAATGAAACGAAACGAAACTGGGAGGAGGTAGAGATGGCAGCAGAGTCAGAAAAATAACACAGTCACCCCAGAACTGGGATTCCTTTGGGTCTGAGCGTTCCTTGTCAATCGGTCAATTCTTTATTGTGTGTAAGTGCAGGTCCAGGGCGAGGTAATTACATGCATGGACCTATTTTGATATGTAGATTTACTTCTGAATTAATAGCGCATCTGGCAGAAAAACAGGAAAAGGAAACTGCGGGAGTAGCTGCAGCTTAGAAATGAATGATGGAAAAACAGAATGAAAGTGGAATGATGGAAAAGTAGAATGATGGAAAACTGGAACCACAGAAAAAAAACAATAGGCCTTGTGAATACTAGCTACCAAGACTTCATAGATACAAGTGACCTAGGTAAATTCTGGGGGGAACTTGTATAAAGAGTCTACAGTTCAGAATTTGTGTGAAAATTGTATTTTAAAGGGCTGAGGTTTCTCCCCTTCATCAGAACGTGCTGTTCTACAGCACATTTCTCTGTTATCAAGAAAGCGAATTTTTATTAGACAGCAAGTGTTCCGGTGTTCAAGTGTTCTGCACCAGTGTAGGTGCAGAAAACACTTAAATGCTTTGGAAAGTGGAAACAGTTGGCTCTTTAGAGCCTGGCACTAAGTAAATGCTTCTGATGTCAGTCGTGATTCTTTAGTTTTTAAATGTTTGACCAGGCTTTTTACTTTTTAAATCTAGGTACGCCATTTTTCTTACCTTATAATTGGCTATCCAGGGTGTATCACTTGCATCTTATCATGACATTTGTCTAAAACAAGTAGGGCTGTTACATGGTGTTAACTCTGGTGAAATGCTGTTTTTTGACAACCATTTCACCCTTATACTGATACAGGATGGACCCTGTTCAATGGCAGGTGCTGCTTATCGGTCAGTTTTGAGGACACAGGGGAAAAACCTCATGCAGCTGCAATGTCAGGAAGTAAAATGTATACTCTTACACTAAAATCCGCAAGTAGTTTGTTACATCCTAACTCCAGGTCTCTCCTTCCCAGGGCCTGCTAGTTCTCAGGCATTTAGAGGATTATATTTCACTAAGCTGTTCTAGGGTTACCTGGTGTGAGACTCTGTTCTCTTATCTTTTGTACTGTTGGGAAAGGCTGGGGAAAATTCTGCAAAAGCTTTCTAGGGCTCTCTGGGAGCTACAGTCTGGTTCACAAGAAGGACCTGAAATCTAAGAGGTCATTTCTGCCATGGAGTGCTGGCCTAGAGCCAAGGAATGGAGTTTCCTGCCTGGCTGTGAAAAGCACGTGGAGGTATCTGGAGAGTCTGGTCTGCCGTTCCAAGGGGTAAGGAAGGTTTTGGCAAGAGCACTATCCACTGGGCTCTTTTTCCAGCACGGAACTGTAAGGAACCTACTAATAACTTCCTTCTTCCACGCGGTGCCACGCTAGGATTAATGTTCTGCCTAAGGGGAAATCCCCCAGAGCTGTCTAATAACCAGCTCTGCTGCCTGATCGAGCACTGTGGGTTGACTGTGAGGCCAAGACGCCATCTGTGTAGGGACAAGCCAGGATGCTCGGTGTCTTGCTGGCCCTATGGCAGTACCATCACTGCCTCCTGGGAAGGTTTGGATTTGGTCCCTAAGCACTTCAGGACCTCGCTTTGGGGCCACTGTTGCTACTGGGCATCCCCAAGAATGTCACAGGAAAGGCATCAGTGGATGGCAGCTGTTGAATGTAAGTCCTCTGTCCCCACCAGGGCAGGGAAGTCCCTGGGAGCTGGGAATGCTGAGGGGGCTGCCCTGGGGGGGCGCGGATGCTTCCTCAGCCATGGGGTACTGGGTTGTGGGGCTGCCGGGCTGCAGCGGGGAATGCTTCAAGCACACTGAGTCACGGGAGTCGGTGCCTGGTGTTACTGTAGAAACTGGATCAGCTGCAAGGGGTGGGGAGTCCTGGCCTGTCCCTTGGCTCCGCTGCTGCGTGGTTCCACCATGAGCTCACAGTACAAGGGAACCTGATTTCTTGCTCCGTGTCACTTTGGTACCAGAGGAGCTCAGGCAGATCTCGCAGCCCTCACCGGAGGGCAGGGAATAATTTTGCTTGGGTCTCTGCGTGGCTGCAGTGGTCAGGCCCGCTGTGTTTGCCGTGCTGTCTTGGTGATCCGCTGCCCTTATGTGTCTTGCTCTTTCATATTTCGGGAATCTAATTTCATTTGCTTAGCAACAGCTCCCAGCCCTTTGGGGAGCCCCAGAGAGGTGAAAACTCGTAAACTGGTAACAGATGAGGGGGGACAGGAAATAGTAAGCGTGGAGTGATCCAGAGGGAGAGGACAAACACTGAATACCCAATTTGCTGTATTCTCAAAATGCATCCCCAAGCTTGGTCGCAAGTGTTGCCCTGAGCATTGACGTGATGCCTTTTGATGCTCAGCCCCTCACAGGTTTTGTTCTCTGTGCTCACATCCAAGTAACGGTTCTGTCAGCTTCTCTGGATAAATATACACACGCGAGCTCTAGGGACCGGAGATGGAAAACATCGTTGCTCCCCCTCCCTTCTCCTAAAGGAAATCGCTTTATTCTGTGAATATAATCTTTCCACACAAAGGCGTTGTGCCTCCTCAGATCGTCTTTGAACCCTTTGCTCTCCTCATGATGCAAAACAAGCACAAGCCTGCCTGAGAAACAGGGTTACAGAGAGTGTTGCTGATCCAAGGTGTCATTTTGTTTTGCTACAGTTCCTCTTGGCGTGCTGCCTGTTGGCCGATGAATTGCTCTCCGTGTGGTCTGTGTGAGCAATCCAGTTCTATGTGCTTGTCCTTTCCAGTGTTTCCTTGCTTATTTCCAGGATGCCGACTTTAGAGGCTAACAGCTGTTTCCTAGGGGTTGTCCCTAAGAACTGGTACCCTTAGGAGGTACTGTACGCTGTGCTAGCAAAGTCCTGGGTGTGAGAGGGAGAAATACTTGCAAGCAACAGCAAACACACTGAGCTGCCTGTTGCTTGGACCCGCTTAATTCCTTGGTCTCCTCAGTATTACGGCATGCTTGGTGAAAAATACTCATCCTAGCAATACGGCTTTAAATTAAAGATATGATTCCTCGCTGTCTCGTATGAGAAGGGATTTTCTGGGTGATGCTGAAAAGAGATGAGGGTTCTGTGTGTATTGTTCTCCCTGTCTTACTAGCTCAGCCTACGAAATCCTGTTTTAAGAAGCTGTTTGTTCGCTTCTGTGTCCAGATCCCAGCACACTGAAGCACCCACTTCAGTGCTGTTGAGAGCTCTGTCCCTCCCTTACAGGGAGAAGGGGGGTGATTCCTGGGAAAGCTTCCAGCACTGGGCCGACTGTGGAAACAGCTGGGCTCGGTGCCAGCCCTTGGGGAGGGAGCGGGAGCTCAGAGCTGGTACCATGAGTGTGTCAGGCAGGGGCTGGCGTAGCCTGTCGCCTTCCTCAGCGTCTTGCTGCTGCTCCTGTTTCGGGAGAGAAACTACTCTGGGCAGAGCTGTGGTCATGCAGTGACTCACCGAGAGAGTTTACAGGCTCCTCATGGCCTTTTGATAGCATTTGGCAGGAAAGAATCAGACATATGTCAGTGTTCCTGGCTTGGAGGAGAAGGAGTTCCCGCCTGTGTTAAGGGGGAGGGGAAGTGTGAGCGCTGGGTAAGCGAAGATAAGGGAGGATTTGAGGAAAATCAGTGAGAAGAGGAACAGTCTGATGGGGCGGTAACCTTGTGATCTCTCTGTCTCACCTAGCAGTCTCCAGTCCTCGTTCTAGACACTGAAAAATAAACCGTGCTATTTGGCGACCATGGCCACAGACCCACTCTCGGAGCTTCAGGATGACCTGAACTTGGATGATACCAACCAGTCCCTCAGCCAGCTCAAACTGGCCTCCATAGATGATAAGAGCTGGCCAGCAGACGAAGCCCCTGCTTTTCCCAAAACAGGTAAGTATCCTCATTGTTTGGGGTCTGGGTTTTGGCCAAAAAGAAATTGTTTGTCCTGCAACATTGTGGTCATATCTTACATATACAGAGAGCCCCAGCTTCGTTTGAAAGCTTTACAGACACATTAAATCTTGTGCCACACCCGAGTGAATTAGCCCTGCCCTGGAACAGCACTAAAAAGCTCAGAGCCAGCTGATGTAAATAGGCTCTTAGTCTTGTGGCCGGCTGCCCTTTGGTGCTGACAGTACAGACATGCTGTAAGTCCTTGAGTGTCCTCTATTATGGCCTCTTGAAGGATAGTTTGGCCTTCCTGAGTGGAAGGGTCTTGAACTTCCATGTGGGAGGTGGGCTGGAGATCTGAGTTTTTGCTCTGAAATCCTGTGCTATGGGACTGCTGCCCAAAGAGGTTAGGGTAATTAGCTCTAGGGCATATAGGATAGCCATCCATCCATCAAGGGACGATTTTAAGATCCTCCTACTCTGAAAAAGCCATGAAGGTGCCCTTGGCACTTGGTTTTGGTCTTCGTCAGTGTTTTTGACACATCTGACAGTTTTTGAGAGGGTGTACAGTCTGAGAGACATGTATGGACCTCATAGGGTTGACAGGTCTCATCTGAAGTCATTGCTGCTCTTGCCCACTCAGAATTTCAAAGGTGGGTTTCCAAGGTGGACAGGACAATAGTCCCTCCCATGTTAATGAACTATTTTTTCTCATCCCTCTACCTCTATTGTACCCCTTACCAAGGTGCTTCAGATCCCTTCTAATTGCCTGTTCCTTGTATTTTGTGCAGAGGACTCCAAAGGCTCCCCTGAGCCCGTCACTCACCTGCAGTGGGATGATCCCTACTACGATATCGCCAGGCACCACATTGTGGAAGTAGCAGGTAGTGGTCTTTCTCTTTTCGCCTTCGACGTTTTTGCAGCTGGGCTGAAGAAGGGTCTTTCTAATGGGGTTGTGGGGGCATCTGCTGTACACCAGGCCCAAGTGCCAATGCCAGCTGGCATCGTAAACAGAAGGAGCGCCAAACTTCTTGAATGTTTGCAATATGTGTAACTTTCCATTGACCTGGACTTGCATTCCTTCTTGGCTCTTACCGTCTTTATTGTATTATTAGTGGGACTTGGTTGCTTTTGCTGAATTGTTTTAGGTGTGACCCATGACTATATCCTGAGCACAAGATGTGGTTTTTGCGTGATAATGCCACAGAAATTACCTTGTTATGCTGTACAGCTCTTCAGCTGACTGAGTAATCCCCAATAGGTCTGGCAGCTCTCTATTTATTATATCTGAATGGCCAGAGCTCACCATCCTGTCCAGAAACAGCATTTACAGAAATCTGAAATAGGAGGAATAAGCTCACGTCCCTCTACAAGGAAAGGCCTGATCATTCAGGGTCACAAGCATGCAGATTTTCTCTGTGTGGTTGTCTTATCCATATTATTTTAATTAAACTAACCCTTGGCAATTTACTGCTGGGACCTCCATAAGAAAAAGTCTTGGGGGTAGTTTTTAGTTTGCCGTGGTAAGTCTGGGGGAAGGGTAGTCCCAGTTTGACTTCCATTTCTGGTTTAAAAAAAGAAAAGGACCTCTTCAACCTGTTGTGACTTGATTCACACTTCCTCCTTGACTATCTATAGCCACCTCCTACCCCTCCTATTGCCGTTTCTGTGTACCTTGGTCCCTGCCCCACATGTGAATTTGCAGCGAAGCAGAGGCACAAGGTGGAGTCCTCCTGATTAAGGGTTGTTCTGCAGCAGGGTTTGACAGAGGGAAGATTCTCAGGCACTTACCTTGGTAAGAGTTGTCCTGACATCATTCTTTTCTGGGCTGTCTTCTAGAATGAGCTTTCTTTGTCATAACCTCTCATGTTGCATTTTTGGAGGGAACAAAATGATAATGTCAAACTCAAAACTAGTTGTCCTTTGTCTCCTCTGTTCCTCTGGCTGCTCAGGTTGACAGGTCTGGTGTTTAGCATTTGGGACATTGTGTCTTGTAGATTTGCCACAAGTGTTTTCATTTGCAAATGTGCTACTAACCGTCTTTTCTGTGGGGCTGGAGTTTCAGGAGTGAGGTTGATGGGGGTCTGCTCCCTGGTCTCCCTGTTGCTGAAACTGGGAAGGGACAGATGTGTGGACTCCACCATTTCAGTGATAATACCTAGAATATTCGGAATTTGAATGGTAGAGGTAACTGGTGTTTTCTGGTCTCTGGGAGCTGGTGAGTTAAATGATACTGTTATTCACTTCAGACACAGCTTCAGACAAAGTGCTTAGCAGAGAGTTTAGATGGGAGACATTGATAAGACTGGAATGTCAGCGCAAACCAAGGATATGCTTTGTGTGCTGCCTTCTGACGTAAGCACCAGGCTTTCTGTGGGATTTCTGTTCCGAGGTAACAACATATTCTCTCCGAATGGAGTATCACTCCAATGGAGGTGTGTCTCAGTGGCTGTTGGAAAGCAGCCGTTTCACACGTTGTCTAGGATAGCAAATGAAGAATTATCTGACTTCCTGAAAGGATTTTGGGGTGGTACGATGACTGACTGGGAGGTGTGCCTGCATTCTGAAAGAGATCTCTTCCCCGTCGTGGTTTAAATCTGTGTTTCTGGTGAGCTCTCTGTCCCTGTCAGTGCAGAAGCAGCTCAGAGAAGCTTCTGTTGTTGGCTGCTTCTGGACACTTTTCACCAATAGCTGGTTTATCCGAAAGCCTGTGATGGCCTCCCCCCGAATGCGGTGCAATGCCTTTCTTGGTAAGAGCTAGTAACAGAGCTCCGGATAGTGGATTTGATGCCACCTAGTTTTGAGACTCGCTGATGTATCATCTCCTAGAAGCAAGATTTATGAAGTTGGTCAAAGGGGCCTAAATTGTAATCTGGGCTCTGGGATGAAGCTGTTTGTTCAGTTTTCTTGGTCAATAATTAATAACAGTAACTGTTCAGAGAATCAGGCAGGGTAATGTTCTCTGGGCTGTTGTTGGAGGCAAACAATCTGTGAAAATCTGGAAAAATCCTATTAGAAATAGCCTGGAGGATCAAAATCTCACTGGAGGATTGAAATGGAACTGTTTGGACCTGGCTCCACTGACAAGTTGTGCTTGTCAGCACCTTCAAGTGCAACGAACGCTCCCGTGCTGAGCCTGAAACAAAACAGCTCTACCCTTGTTCTCTTGTAAATATTAGCAAGCAGCAGCACACCAAGGGTAGTTTTATCCATTCTGCTGATTTATGAGCTTTCTCTTCCGTGTCCTTCCCTGTCCTGCACTTCAGAGCAGAAAGCATAGGGCTAACTCTGTTTTGGCCTTCCCTGAAATATGTTCTGGGAAAGATGATGCTATTTTGAGGCAAAAGCAGAAGCCTAGTTCCCATCCTCGGGCTGAACTCCGTGATCCCAGGGTTATCCTGTGTGGTCAGAAAAGTAATTGCTTCTTGCAGGAGGGGTGCACAGTGTTAATAACTTATTAAATGCCCAGTTTTGATGACAAAAAGTTAGTGTTCATTTTCTAGCTGACCTTAATTCTGATTCAGTTCAAGGCATGCTGGATTTGAACATCCAAGCTCTCTGGCCTAAAGAGGGAAAAAAATACTGAAAAACCTTTTGCAGGATTTGTTAGAAAAATAATGGTTTCAGTTTTGTTTTTCACTTAAAAATAGTGCAGTGGTTTCACGGAGACTGACCTTTTTGCCCTTTGCTCCTGTCTTTACTGGGGACTGGGATCTTCCTGGAAGAGGCCGTCCATGGGGCACTGCTTTCTGTCCACTGGAAGGACCAGGCGTGTCATCCTTGTCCCTAGAGGTTGTGTGTCTCAGGAAGATGAGTGCAAAAGACATCCAGACCACAGTGCTGAGGCACTACCGTGGAATTGTTATGAATCAGAATATTTTAGTTCTGGGAGACCTTCTTTTGGTTCTGGGATTCAGTGCTTTTCTGAAGTGATGATACTCTGCCTATCCTTCCAGACCTGCCTTAAGGTGTGTGTTTCGGGAGTGTTTCACGCAGGCTCTGGAGAGGTCTCTGCGTGGTTGTGCTCTTCTTGACTCCAAGTTCCTCTTTCTGTGAGCATTGTAGCGGAGAAATTCGTCTTTGCACGTGTAGAGGTTGGAGCAGAGGCAGCTCGATTTCACTGCCCAAACCACTTCTGCAAAGCGTGCTTTTTTTTTTTTCCCTTGCTCACGTCATGTAGCGATTGGAGGAAACGCAGGAGTTTGAAGGCTGTTGAGGAACTATCTCAAGTTTCTGTTACATTTGTTTTTCTGTATCGTCCTGCTAATTCTTATATGACAAAGGTGCTGCTTCCATCTCCTTGGGGGCTGAGGCAGACTAGAGTGACGTAATCTTGGCCTTGAATTTCAGCAGAGGCTGAATTGCAAGAATATGGCAGATAGTTAACCGTCTGAAGGAGGTCTCTGGAGATGTGGAGATGGCAGTTCCTACTGGAAACCTGGGACTGTTCAGGAAGAGCAGGGCTCTTGACAGCTCTCTGGCAATGTGTTCCTCCTTCTTCTGCCCAGTTTGAAATACTGGTCTCGCCTTTATGGTCAGTCTGCAAACCTGTAGCTATGAGATGCATCAGCATTCACATTTTACACAATAACTGTCTGTCTTCCTTTTGGGAAAAGAAAACTGGAGCTTAACCCATGATTGGCGTATGGATTTTCTGCTGCTGCGGAGGCTGGAAGTTGGTGTAGCAGTTGTCAGGACAGTGGCCATCACTGTTTAGTTCAGCTATGTAGTCCCTGCCCAGTGACTTCAAAGCTTTGCTGAAGCTCGGAGTATGTTTCTGCTAGTTTTTGTGGAAAATCTGCTGCCTCGCACCATTAATTGGCAGTCTGCGGGGCTGCCCCCGCAGAGAAGGCGCGATGCTAGCGCGTGTAAGACCTGCAACTGAAGTGGCAAAGCGAGGTGGAGAGCTGGGGATGTACCTTCTTGCATGTTACTAAATTGAAACTGCAGTTTCAACAGCGAATCTTCTTTTCAGTGGTGAATCCGGCACCAAACCTACCTGAAAGGCATTGTGGCTGGCTGTTGGCTGCAGGCGCCAAAGCTGTAACTAGTGCTGACCAGTTGCGCTTGCTGTCAGTGATGGACGTCGGGGGGTAAAATCAGTTTTGGAGCACCAGTACCTGCCATTTCACTAAGCAGGCACACAAAACTTGTGTGGAAAGTATGTTGCAGTGCATCTTTGGTGGCATTAGCCACCCATTAGGGCTCAGCAAAGGCCTCTGATAACAGGAGTCTTTTTCCCTTTCAGTATGGTATTTTATTATTGGTTTCATTAATGCAGGGTGCCTGCATTTCTGCTGCTTTTGGATGTAGTTTCTGACTTTGGTTTTTTTTTTTGGTTGAAGAGTATTTGCATGATATGGAATGCAAAGTTGCTGCTGTAGAATTGAGTCCATCTAGAGCAAGCCCAGCTTGTGCGCTGTGTTTTGACATGCGAGATGAAGGGAATGGAGAGTTTCTAAGGGATTCTAAATTTCTGAGAGAGACCAATGGAATGGAGAGTTTCTTTCTAGAGCCCTGCTCCGCTCAGGGCGTGCTCTTGATATGCCCATGTAGGTCTGTTGAGTATATAGCTGTGAGAGTGATGGGAAGGGGCTGTGTGTGGCAATAAATGCCTTTGTAGACTCCTCCCTGCCCAGAGAAACCTTTTTTCTTTTTGCTAATTGTCAGTTTATTTTTTTTAAATTCAAAATCTACGAAACTTCCTTTTTCTTTTTTTTTTTAAAAAAAGGCACCGTGTGTATTGATGATCCAAATTGTGCCCATCTTCAGCTTATTACTGAAATTTAGCTTCTTGCAAAACAATCTGTTGGATGTGTTATTCACATGGTATGATGCCATTCTCTGTACACTCCTGAAGTTGCTCAGAGGACCTTGACGTTCAGAATTAATTGCGTTTAACCCTTTTAACAATGGCAGTATGGCAGTTGCCACTTTGATGGCAGGGGAAGTGTAACAGCAAGGGCCAGAAATTTGACGGTGGTTATATGGATTTAGTTGCAAACTCAAGAGATCTGTGAATCATAGGTCGCTGTAACTCCTTCTAATTGTTAGATAAGGTTGCTTTGGAGAGGAGCATTGGGGAAAGATGAAATAGAAGGAGCTTGACTGCTGCAAGACGAAATGCAAGCAACTAAATGCGTCCCAGTGGCAATCTGGAGAGACTGAGACTTTATACTCACTATTACTTTCTGGGAAAAGGTGCGAAGCTTGGCTTGCTATAACTTTGTTTCTGTTCCTCCAGACCAGGGTGCACTTGATGGGGTCCAACCAGGTAGGTAGATTTTTTTGTGGCACTAACATTTGGTACTGTAGATCCTGGTATTCCTTTAGCATGACTGTGGCCTGTAGCTGGACTGTCTCAGGGAAGCCCAAACTTTGCTCAGCCTTAGGCTGCACTGGCAACTTTCCAGGAGTCCAAAGGCTGCACGAAACTGTGATCCGAGGGCTGCACCTCTGCTTCAGAAGAATCATCTGAGCCAAATTTGGCGTGAGGGCTTTACCTTGGGCACTTTGGGGGTTCTTGGGTCTCAGGGTAAATACATCCTATTCCTCTTCTGTCGTGGTGGTGGCCTACTTGGACCAGTCCAATTTGAACTTGGATTTACCTTGTTGTCATGTGTGCTTTGGAAGTTCATCCTAGGATTCCTTCATATGACCTGCCGCTGAGTGCTAAGCAGCTGGCGCTTAAACTGGATTCTCCAGCTGAAAGCAACTGTTATCTGTTTCTTCTCCATTTGGCTGCAGAGATATTGTATTCTGATAACTTGTTCCTCATTCTAGCCTGAAGCTGTGCTAGACTGCTCTGTCCTTGCTGAGCATTTGCTAATCCTCTTCAAACTTCAGTCCCAGGCCTTAAGAATTTGGCTGTCAGTGCTTTCGCACTTCTCCATGTAGATGAAACCCCTTTTTGGTGTGAAATTCTTTCTGCTGCTTCTGAAGAGCAGTCCAAGACCTTTGCAGAATCCGTAGAAATACTGATCCTCGCTATCTCATTACGTGGGCTCTTCTCCCCCATTTTTCATGCTCTCAGGCATCCTCCCATTTTGCATGCTTTAATCGACTTCTCTAGTATTTTTTTGTATCTATCAGTTAGGGCTGTAGTCACTTGGTAAGATTGTATGATTCTGACAGTGTTTGGATATTGGGAATATTTAGGTGGAAGATGCCATGTATTAAAATACTGCTACTTTGAACTCCCTACTTTCTTTTCCTGAGTGTCTAAATCCACTTTAAAATTCAACAGACAACTAAAATCTACCAACTATACTTAAACACTGCCCAGCTGTGTCATAGGCTTGGCAGGAACCTGAAATTACATTAGAGAAGTTTTTTACTGACAGTGTCTCTCATAAACATCCTAAGCTTTATGAAACTTGTGTAGTAATGTTCCAAAATTATGTAGTGATGCCCTTGCCTTGTCCAGAAATTCTGTTAACTTTGCTGTTTCACCAATAGCACTAGCTTTTGGTGGCAAGTTTTATCCGTCTGCATTCTCTCGGTATCAAAGTACCAGGATATTCCCATTTGAATTTGGGCCGTCAGCTGAGGGTACAGTTTTGCTGCCAGATGAGTAATATGACAGCCTCCAATCATGGCATAAAGGCTAACTGATATATTTCAGGAGAAACACCTGGAAATACACAGCAGCATTTGCAAGTTAAGCATGTATTTTTCATGTTGGCTTTATGGATTCATTTAATACAGAGTTCTGTCTCAGGGCAGTATCGCTCCCTTGATATGAATTTCTGCCCTGATACGTTTGCATTGCTGCAGGTTGCAGTCTGAAACGTTCGCCTCAGTATTTAAACTTCAGCCCTTTTAGAAGTCTGGTCCTGCACTGATGGCTCAAAACCACAGCAGTGATGTTCTCTGCCCCTTGTCTCAGGAGTGCACTGGAAATGCTGCTCTTCAGATGAGAGGAAAAACCGAGTTTGGGCCTTAAAAGCACCATAACAGCCTTCAGGAGAATTACTGTGTCCATTAGTGCTGCAAGTCAATATCTCTTTAGATGAGCAGCAATCTTGACTGGATAGGCTTTGCATATTGGCTACTGTCTTGCTCTTTGTTGTTAAAAAAATAGTATCTAAATTTCATCCTATAGGGAGATGATTAATTCCAGTGTAGATTGAAAATATTTTTAATGTATGAACTTACTCACAAAGGTATGCACATTGTTGGGGTTCTCTGTGAGTACTGATAGTATATAATTGCTTCTTTGTTGGTGTGCTGTTAACTATTAAGCATTCCTCACTGGGGAGAGGTAGGAGACAGCCTGAGAAACTGAGCGATTACTTCTCCTGCTCTATAGTTGTGTTCAGTGGAAACTTTAGCAATTTGCAATTGCAAACGAGGGGTGAAAACCTAGATACATAAGATTAATACTGCAAACAGGAGAGCAAACAGTACAAGGGATGAAGCATCTGGGAAAGATCAAATGTGATAAGATTCTGTTCGGTCTGAGGCGGAGGGGCCACCTGGAGGCAGTTTCCTCCGACAGTCAAGAACGCCTGGAATGGGCATTACGCTCTTGTTTATAAGTTGGAATAACTGATTGTTCATCTTTGATGCTTAGGAGCTGAATTTTGTCATGTCTGGAGGAACCAGACTGATCTGATATATGTCAGGTGGGAACAGGATCCGCGGTTGGTTATTTTGAAAGTGTTGTTGACAGGCCGAGCTCCCTGTGACGAAACCGGAGTGAAACCCAGAACTCGGTAATGGGCGTGCTGGCTCCTGTGTAGGTCTCATGCATAAACTCATTCTGATTTGGAAGGCAAAATGGGCCACTCCTTTTTCATTCACCCAAAGGACTATAGATTCTCTTTTGGTGTACTTGGCCCTGGATTGTCTGTTTTCTCTTTACCAGTGATCCCAGACCTTTTCGCCAAGGCTATATAAAGAATGATATTCTAGACTTTGCATAGACCCCACCATAGGCTTTCATGTGATTCCAGAGGAAGGTGTTTAGGCTGTGTGATTCCTGACTTGTGACTTATCAGGTCTGGAAATCGGTGCCCAGGAGCCTGAACTGAGCGTGTGGTCACATGCGACGTCACATGAAGGTGGTGCTGTACTGCAGTTCTTCACAACCACAGCCTGCCTTGATCAAGCTTGCAGTCTGCTTCTGGCCCTCAGATCATCCACCCTGGTGTGAAATGCAGCCTCTCAGTTAACTGAAGATAGCACCTATTCTGACTTTAGCGCAGAGCTGTGATCTGCAAAGATCTGTCTTTCTGACCATTCTCTTTCATCACTACAAAACTCAGCAGATTCTCAAATGCTGCCATCTTCTTGCTGCTCTGTGCAGGCAGGACCTTTTGTCTTCCAGATGGACACATATGAGTGGCTCAAGACCACTGAGAAGAGTCACAGTATGCCATACTCCCTGCTCAGGACTTTGTAGCCTGCACCTTTGTTTTATGGACAGGTTACGTGCATTAGACCCAACCCTAAAGCTCATAGCAAGGTACCAAGAAACTCTGGGCTAGGCAGAGAGTGGGCTACCGTGGGATATGCAATGTGATGTTGGTCTTGTGGCCTGGCTGTGACTGTATCTGGTTGTTCCAGATAAGCCTTGCATCACTCTCTCCCAGTCCTGCATTCTGGGTCATGCATCCTCCCTAATTGCCCCTTACCTCCGCATGTGTATGTCACTGTGATGGCCTATGCCACCCCTTTCCTAGCCTGTACCTAGTGCTGCCTCAGTGTCCCTAGCTTTTGTAGAGGTTCTGGCTTGTGTGCATCAGTAAATTCTGTCTCGTGTTGTCTGGTAGTGACTTGAAAATGGGACTTGTGAGGGGAAAAATATAAGCGAACAAGTAGCAAGAGAATCTGTTCTTCTGGCCAGGATGGCGGTAAAAGAGAGTCAGGAGCATCTTAATGTCATGGCTGGTGTATGTGAGTTCTCCAGCTGCCGTTTGCAGCACCAAGTGGCCATCTGTTACTGACAGGCAGCGTTCCCAGAAACCTCGGGTTTGCTGTGCCAGGGTTCAGTTTGAGCTCTCAGTTGCGGCATGGCAAGTGTAACCAAGCAGGAGTTGAGGGCTGGAGCCCAGGCAAAGGTGAGGAAATGGCTGCACACTCTGAATATTGTAAATGAGTGGGGAAAGGATATCTTTTTAAGGGGAATGATGTACTCCAGGGGTGTCCCACATGAGTGGTGATCCTTGCTGCTTTTCTGTGCTGTGGTCTGTATGGGATGGTTGTCCCATAGGGGAGGAAAGGAAGGTGATGTTGTGTATAACCTCACTAGCCGCTTCCGCTGCTCCCTGCTCCTTTTGCTTGACAGGAAAACATAGCTCTTGGAGCAGGGTGAGTAGCAAGAAAGATGGGAAGACTTTAACCCTTCGCACTAAAGGAACCATTTCATCTCTACTGGGAATAAAAAGCAGATCATCCTTATGGAAATGGATTGGGTGTTGTGCCTGTGAGAGAACCAGACTTCCCTTCAAACTCTGTATGTCCAAAAGATTTGTGACCTGGTTCTTACTTACCTTAATCTCATAGTTCCCCTAACATGTCTGCTAAGCTTGTTTGTGCCCATCTGCTTGGGTTTTGTTCATGGGGCTGAGATCTCTGCTGGCAGAAGTCCACTGACGTATGAAGACTTGCTTTGGGGAAAACTTGGCTTGTTGTCTCTGAAGCTTGAAGCGGTGGCTGGGAGTGTCCTCCCCAAGGTGAGGGTGCTTTCTGGGTTATTTGGCTCCAGTGTGATGGAGACTGTTTTCTGCTGGGTTTTTACATAGAATGCTTTGTTGTGACGGACTTTGCAGCTCCTTCCAGCTCAGGTTGAAAAAAATATCTCTGTGGTTGGAAAAATCTAGGAAGCAGTGAACAGCTTGTTCGGCAGTCTCCTTGGAGAATCCAGCAGCCCTACTTGGTCCATCTGTAGAAGAGGCTTACGATGATGCTTGCTTCTCATCTCTGGGATGTGACTGGGACTGCGCTGTTTCTAGGAATTTCTTGGTTTCCAGGGCTTTGTTCTGTGTGCAAGGTGAAGCAGAAACAAATGCACCAGACCGCAAGCAGTTAGTCTGGGACCGTGCGCAGGATGGAAGGAGTGGTGGTTGTGCCTGTGAGGGGCAGTTTTCCTGGTGCCTCTCTGGGCACACGTGCATGAGGAGCAGTGCCCAGGGGCAGCGTTGCAGGATTAATGCTCTGAGCACTCTGCTCTGTACTTGAGGCCTCCATCCCTTCGTGCCCCGAGGCATCCTGGCCTCCAATCCTTCTTCTTCTTTAAGGCTGGAGCATGGACTCTGTTTTCCGTTCGCATTGTTGACTTGCCAGGCCCTTGGTGTTCAGGTTTCTGCTTCCATACTAGGCCCGTGGTAACTGCTGAAAATCAGTTTTAGCTTTGCTGGCAGCTGTGGCAATCCAAACTTCTGCCTTGTTATGGTGATTTCCCATTCTCTGTTTACCCCTTGCTGCCAAGATCGTAACGTAGTCCTTAAACTCTCTGTAATCTCTGGCATTTCGTCTGCAGGTGATGACAAATACGGAAGGAAAGTCATTTTGTTCAGTGCCTGCCGGATGCCCCCAAGTCATCAACTTGATCACGTGAAACTGCTGGGGTGAGTAGTGTCTTAGGAGGCTGCTGTTAACTTCGTAAGTGTGACATAATTCCCAGGGGCTGGATTCCTGGGGCCGGGTCTACCTGCAGTAGCTTCTTTAGCTGGACACGTCTTCCCAAAGTGCTTACATCCATTGCTGGGGATGCCAGTCCTCTATTATGGCACACAAAAACGAGGCCCAAAGGGAGGAAGAGCCTCTCTGTGGCAGAGCATGAAGTGAATTCAGTGGTTGTCTCTTCTCAGGTACCTGAAATTCACACTGGACCAGTATGTGGAGAGTGACTACACACTGGTGTACCTGCACCATGGCCTGACCAGTGAGAACAAGCCATCCCTGAGCTGGCTGCGGGATGCCTACAGGGAATTTGATCGCAAGTGAGTAAGGCTGCAGCAGGCAAGGATATAACATCCTGTTCTGTAGCCTAACATAGATGATCTTCCCCAGGCCCTCCGTGTAGCTTGGTGATCATAATTTACTGTCACTTATTTCTGCTGCTTATAGAGTTGGGTTGTTGTTTAATGAAGGCTGAATCCTGGGATAAACAGCTTCTTCTGCAGTTATATCCTTTAGGCCAACAGGCAAGCAGTGAAGCCAGGACCCAGTACAAGTGTGTCAGCACCACGGTATTACTATTGCTTCCTGCTGAGGCTGCTCACTGCTTTTCAGTGAATCTTGGAGTGCAGTGAAGCGTGCCCTTAGGCCTAACAGAGCTACGAAGCACGGGAGAGCAGAGGCCGTGGGTGCTGGGGAGTGGTGAGGCTCAGTGCAAAAAGAAATGGTGCCTTAATCTTGTGGAAAGCTTGGTTCCTCTGCTTCAAGTGCAGCTCCTCCTTACTTAGCTTCTCTTGGCAGGTACAAGAAGAACATCAAAGCCTTGTATATTGTGCACCCAACCATGTTCATCAAGACCCTGTTGATTCTTTTCAAGCCTCTGATCAGGTAGGAAGCGCTATGGGAGGCTTCCCCACATCCTTACACTGCAGGGGAATAATGGGGCATTCTCAGAGGGGTGCTGGATGAGCTCAGGCTGCTGAGCTTACCCTGGAATCTCTCACCCTACGCTATCTCCTATTTCTGAGCTCAGAAACACAGGAAATACTGCTTTGGGAACCTGCAGAGTTTGCAGCTCTGTGCTGCTTCCTTTCCATCCAGCCAAGTAGAAGTAAAGTTTAGCAGGCTCTGCTAATAATGAAAAAGGAAGTGAGAGCATCAGTCCAAATTATATTTACTTCATTATGTTGATGCTGAAATCCTAACTCTGTAAAATAATTGGAAAAAAAACTTTCTCCAGCCTATTTAGAAAGGAGAAAATCCAGCCTTGTAGGGAGCCCGCTGCTCCTATAGCTTCTAATGTGACTTGGAAAGTCTTGGCATCTCTTGGTAAAATGTATGGAGTTGGAGAGCTATGTGGGCAACACTTCTGCTGCTCAGCTGTACCTGCCCCTTTGCCCCATTGATGTCTCTTGCAGACCCCTGCTCTCCTTACCTGCGAGAGGTCCGTTCTGATACTGGATTCCCCGATTCCTCACATACCTACTTTTCTCTTGTTTTTCAGCTTTAAGTTTGGACGAAAGATTTTTTATGTGAACTTCCTTAGTGAGCTGGAGGAGTATGTGAAGCTGGAACAGTTGGGGATCCCAAGCCAAGTGCTGAAGTGAGAATGCTGCCTGTCTCCCATTTGCTTAGGGCTCTGTGAGAGGGGACTTTTCTGGAGAATGGCAAGAGGAGGGAGAGATTATTCCACTCGGGCAGTGGTTTTGAGGGAGTGGTGACAAATTGCCTTGAAGGCTACTGTTTCTCTCCATGCTCCTTCCTGTGTGTCCTTGGCCCCGGTGCCCAGTTCCGTCCTTGAGTTAAAAATCCTCCTCCAGTGGAGCACCAGTCCTGCCTCTCCCATTCACCCCCCCAGGGGCTTTCTGCAAGCTCCTGACCTTAACACCGACCTGGAGCTCGTGGTGAGCGTCTGCTGCGCCTGGGCACCTGCTTTGCTCACTCTGCACAGTTCAGCTTGGCTTTGGGGCTTCCCAAACAATCTCAGTCCTACCAGACTGATTCCCTGTCCCTCCCGCACACATGCAACTGTCTCATCACAAGCAGTGCTGTCCGGGCCTCCTGCCCACACTGCCTGTCATCCTCAGCCACTCCAGCTCCTGATTCCAGATAGATACTCCTTTCTCCCCGCTTTTCTTCTGGCACCCAGATGTTTGTTATGTTTCCCCTGTGCTCCAGAGTTGCCTGTCCTGTTTTTGCATAGGTTGAATCAACCATGCTAGGCTGGAGCTGTTACCAGGGGGTGTGCAGGGGGTCATGTGCAGTGCTGGGTTCATGCTCTTTCTGGGAGGTGCGGTGGCTTTTTACCAGTCTATGTTTTGCCACAGATACGATGAATATCTGAGATCCCTGCAGAAACCTTCACAAGTGCCCCAGAAGCCAACACCCCCGCGCCCGCCGCTGCCAAACCAGCAGTTTGGAGTCTCGCTCCAGCAGTGAGTATCTCTGGATTGTGTTGGGTTTGCCCTGACTTGCTTGACATGAGGTCACTGTACTTATAACTGAACAGCAGCAAAAGTGGCTGTAAAATTTCTTGCAGTTCAGACTTCCTACAAAGCTTTAACTGTTCTTCTGAGGAACTCTGCGCTCATGTCCACATCCTGGCTGAGTCAGTTCAGTTCTACCCTCTTGATTCCCTGGCTAGATTTCTGCAGCTGAGGGTCACTAAGGGAGGAGCAAAGCATGGGGACGGCTTGATGCCACAAGAAACTTCCTTTAAGCAAAGGAAGTCTGTAGGAGGCTGTTGGAGGTGTCTGTAAGGCTATGCTATTTTGATTAAGCAGAGCTGCAGATCTGTGGGGTTTTTTTTTAGTATTTCCATATCTAAATTCTATTTTAAAAGCACTTCTGCTTACCCTTGTACAGATTCCCATCCCTCATTCCTGCACAGTGACACAGGCAAACACAGACAGTGTCAAGGGCTAGTGCTGCTGGCTAAGTGTTAAAGGTATTTTTAACTTTGAGGGGGATTTTGCCTCCACGAGGAATGAGGAGGAGCCGGTACTGTGTGGCCAGACAGATGCTCTGAAGCAATCTGGGAACACATTCCCCAGCTTCAACACATTTCCAAACGTAACCCCTGTAGTGCTGTGTGCCTGAGCTTCTCAGGAACCTGAGAGGGGTGGAGAGCTCCATGCCTCCAAGCAGTACAGATCGGATATGGGGGTGGCAGTGAACACCTTGGCATCTCTAGCTCTTCCCTGACAGCCATCGGGTTGATATATCTTCCATTACAGCAGTGGGATGGGTAAACTTGTCCCATATATATTTTGCTCATGTGTCAGCTTCTTTCTACCCTTGCTCCTGTGGGGGAGGATAAAGGAAGCTTAACCTGTTTCACCTGATCCATAACTAGCAGCCTTGCCATCTGGGAACCTCTTTGCCCTGGCATCTACAGGCTGGGATTTTTACAGAAGACAGAGAAATATTCCTGTGGCGTAGTAATGAGCTCATGCTGGCTGCAGTGAATGATGTAGCATGATGGGTGGAGAGGAGAGAAGGCTGGAGTAACGGCCGAACCAGGGACTGGGGCAGCAGGATCCTGTGTGGTGGAGCTTGCGTGGACAGCTTCAAGGCTCAGGGGCCGCATGCAGGGCAGGGAGGACCAGCCATTTGTAACCTTTTGTGTCTTCCCACAGCCTCAGGGAGAAGAGCCCTGATCAGTCTCCTGTTCCTCTGGTGGTCAGAGACACCATTGCTCATTTGCAGGAGCACGGTAAGTGTCCAGGGAAAGCTGCAGCCCCTCTTAATTCCGTGTCAGTGGCCTCTGCTCCAACCAAGTTCCCATCCAGAGTGTGGGAAGATAAAGAACAGTAATCTAGAATTAAGATGTAAAGGCCTGAACTGGGTGATTTAGACTTCAAGAGAGATTGTGAAGGGCTTAGGAGACCTCTTTCTTCCAGTCATTGTTCTCCCACTTGTGTAAGAGCAGCAAAATGCTCCTTGTATCCTTTGCCTGGGAGTGGAAACAGAAAGAATTGCCATACTCAAAAAAAGGGACTTGTTGACATCTGTCTGAACGCTTCACAGCACGGATTTATGATTGTTAAGCATTTAGAGACTCTCACACGACTGATCTTTCTTCTCCATCTGCTCTCGCTTCACAGCTCTTACTACAGAGGGGATTTTCCGGAGATCAGCAAATACACAGGTTGTCAGGGAGGTCCAGCAAAAATACAACGCGGGTAAGTGCCCAAGCTCAGCAGAGCCCTTCTCATTCCCTCACTGCTACTCTCCTACTGGAATTGTGTTGGGACTAGTCCATCATGGCTCCTCTCCTTCTCTGATAGGCCTCTAGGTGAGGCCCCATTAGTGTATGACCTGAGTTGCCAGGGGGAAGTCTCCGATACTTCTGCCATGTGGAAAACATATTCCTTCCCACTCAAGTTCCCCTCGGTGCCCTTTTCCTTCCTGAAAATTTCCCTGTTTCTCGGGGTGGGATATACCATCTTAGTCTGTCTATACTGAAGGGACTGAAGATGACTAGGAGGAAACTTGGTCATCTGTTTCATTTGATGACTTCTAGAGATGTATTGCTGGATTCAGCAGTGCTTTGCTTATGCTTTTGGGTCACATTTTTCCACCCTGCTAGAAGATGTGGTGCTTCAGTACCCTCTCTATGTTCTCCTTTAAAAGACTGCCCTCCCTAGTTCTGGGCTCTGACCACCACAGCCCATTCTTTGTCTGGCGGAGGTCCTGCTTCGGCCCATGAGCGCTGCGTCTCTGCTCTACTTTCTCAGGTGCACCTGTGGATTTCCAGCAGTATGAAGACGTCCACCTCCCTGCTGTGATTCTCAAGACCTTCTTGAGGGAGCTGCCTGAGCCCCTCCTTACTTTTGGCCTCTACAGCCATGTTGTCAACTTCCAGAGTGAGTCATAACAAGAGTGTGCTACTCCCTGAACGTTGCTCTGGCCAAAGGCAAAGCTGCCTTTGCAAGGGGGCGGGGGGCAGTCCTGCATGGAATACCCTGTGACTGCAAACGGGGCTTTCGTCAGAGTGAGTGCTGAGGATTCCTCATGGACCTGCTTGTCCTGTTCCTATTGATTTTTAGATGTGGAGGAGGTAAATCGTGTGGACGTCGTTCGCAAAACACTCCAGACTCTGCCAGAAGAAAACTACCAAGTGCTCCGTTTACTGACAGCCTTTCTGGTGCAGGTGAGCTGCTCCAAAGGTGGGCAGTTGTATTCCCCTTCACTTGCCAGTGCATCGCATCAGCTTTTTGACTGCCTGCTCCCTCTTTTCCTTTGAGAGAAAATGGGTGTCAAGCTAGAAAATTGCCTTTTTTAACCTGAGGCGTTCAGGTGGGCGTTAAGCCCATCTGGTCTGTATCAGGGAGGCTGAAACCTCCCCAGGGTGGAGGTACAACTGCAAAGTATATGAGCAGAAGATTAGACTAGAAGAGGGGTCTCAGATCTGCCCTACAGAACTTTCTGCTGCCAGGGAAGCCACTACAAGGCTATTCTAGCGAGAGGGAAGATCGTTTTGTTTTGAGTGGTGACCTGGACTGTACTGGCCGACGGTGCTCTTGAACATACTGTTACGATATGGCCTGGTGGTTAAGCCACACCTCCTGAATGCTGGATTTCACATGTATTTCCCCCAGACATCTTCTGGCATTAGGCCTTCAGCTTCTCTCCTCTTGCCCTTGGGAGTCTGTCAGCTCTAGCTTTGGGGAGGGCACAGGGCAGCTACTGTGGTGTTCTGTAGGATTCACGATGGTCTCTTTCCTTCCCACATAGGTCTCTGCTCACAGTGACAGAAACAAGATGACAAACACCAACCTGGCAGTTGTGTTTGGCCCAAATCTGCTGTGGGCCAAAGATGTAGCCATCACCCTAAAAGCCATCAACCCCATCAATACCTTTACCAAGTTCCTGCTGGACCACCAGAAGGAGCTCTTTGAGGACGTGGAGGCCTGAATCCAGGCCAGGCCACGCCAGCACACTGTGCCCGCCTTCCCACCTTCTTTCCCACCTTGTCTTGGAGCTGTGACCAAGCCGTCTCCAGTGCAAAGGGACCATTGATCCTCTGGGTGATGAGCCGTGGGCTGTGGAGATGGTGGAGAAAGCATGTAAGTAAGCGAGCCGGAGACCTGCTGCTCTGCGCGGGGCGGGGAGCTGGTCTCCCAGCTGCTGAGAGCGGAGTCCTAACCCACCTGCCAGTCTGTGCAGCTCCCCCAGGGCTCATCACCAGTCCGCTGCCCTATCAGATGACCTGCCTTCCTTTCCTCCTCCCCTCACATGCAGTTTTTCTGCCTCCTGGTCCCTTCCTCGGCAAAGATCTTTTTTTGTTTAACCTCCCAATAGCCCCGGCTCACCCCTTCCTTGCCTCAGCTGGGCTAGGGCAGGCTGCTGTTTTTTTTTGTGGCAGAGATGTTCTTGCTGCGAGTGCCATCTCTCAGCACCGAAAGCGCATCCTGCCTTTTCCAGAGCCACCTGAAGCAGGGAAGGGAGCCAGGCAGCCCTTGTGCTTCAGGAGACAGCACGGCCTGCCCTTGCGAACACCACTCTGGATGCCAGGCTTTTGACAGGCAAGTGAGGGGCAGGCTCACGGCACGTGGGCTGTGTTACCTCTCAGACTCCAAAACAAGGAAGCTGAATTTAGCCCAAACCCATCTGGCGTCACCCACTCCAGATACTATTCAGCGTTTGCTGGGGTGCAGTGGGTGAAGGCCCTCCCACAGTTACCCAGCTCAGGTGTGTTTGTCCCTCCAGCAGCATTTCCAGCCTGGCTGGCAGGTTGGTGCCAGATCCAGCTGTGCAGAGGGGCTGGCTGGGGCCCTCTGGCAGCTGGTGAGTCAGGGAGCAAGTGCCCTGGTGGCACTGAACTGCTGGGCACTGTGAGAAACACTGCCTTTTTCCTGTGGGAGCAGCACAAAGCCTCTTCTCCTCCGTCGGGCGTGTGTATCTGTGCTGACTGGCACAGACCCCCTTGGCTAGTTGTCTTTTTTGAGCAGAACTTTCCCCAGCACAGTGTAACAGAGAGGGAAGGTCGAGGAACCGGGGCTAACCCTCACTCTGGAGGGCAGCAGGCCTGGACTACGAATTCCTGCCCAGGTGCTGAGCACTCATGTGCCAAAGCTGTGAGGGAACAGCTATTCCATGCCAAGGGTCTTTGCCCCGTCTCCTCCTTGGTTCATACCTTCCCTTCCGTCCTACCACGGAAGCCTGGTCAGATGCATCCTGGAGAGAACGGGTTGTCCGCAGGGTGGGCTCGGAGCGGGGTGGGCCTGGCACCTTCCCAAAGCAGCTGCAGTACCGTTAGGGCACCACGGTTGGGTTTGGGCTGCAGCATTCCTGTTACCTGAGCTAAAAGAGGTCCCTCTCCTTAGCCTGGGCCCGGCACGGTCTTAGTGGGAAGCCTCTAGCCTTACTTCATTGCTGTGTTGTACCTTTCTATCTTGTGCCCTGCGTGCCTGGGCCAGTCCTCCTGCTGCTTCTGGCCACAGAGACATACCTTGTGGACCAAGCAGAACTAATTTTTAAAAAGCTACTGGATGCTAAATAGATTTTGCTTTCTCATAATATTGTAGCCTGCCTTCAAACACTGACGAAAGGTCGGTGCCTTGGTTGTAATCAAAATAAGTGACATCTGCCGCAGGCATTATGGAAATTCCTTTTTGCTAAGCTCTGGTGTGAACGTAGGCGGCTCTGGGGGCAGCGCAGGTCCATCCAGCTGCCTCGGAGGAGGGACACCAACACGGGGCTGGGAACAGTGAGCAAGAAGCCGAGCGTTACTAAGGCTGGAGCAAGAGATGTTCTAGGAGAGGGCTGGCTCTGATCCCTTCTAGGCACTGGGGGACTTGGCCCTGTGGAGGCTAAAGGCTGCTTAGTCTCCCTCTTCCAAGAGTAGGGGTCTTCCCTGTTTGGCCAGGATATGAACTGTTCGGCCTGAACAGTTCACAGCAGTCACCAAATAAATGTTTTGGAGGTAGAGAGCTCCTAATTCACCTGTGATCTCCACGAGCGGAAGTTGGCAGGGCTGATGTGCTGTGGAGGAGTAATCTGGGATGGCCAGCGTGGAGAGAGGTGTGCTTGCCCCAGCGTTTGTTTTAAGAGGCAAGGTTTCTGGGCAGGCTGGGAGGAGCGTGGAGGCTGAGGGAGCCCAGCGCAGCCCCTCTTTCCCCGCAGGCACCCAGCTCCGTGTAGCCCTCGGTACAGGGGGAGACTTGGTGCTCTGACTGTATCTGCAGCCGACAGCGGCCTTGCTTCCATCCCCCTAGAGGAAAGGCAAACCCGGCTAACTCCTCCTGGGCCAAACAAGCCCAAGGTCGGCAACTTGGAACAGGAAGTGCCTGTGTGCCGGGGCACGAAACCTTGTCCCTATGCGCAGCCCCAGCTCCCTGGGGGGAGGCTGGCACGTTCTAGCCCTGCAGAGCAGCAAGGACTGTTCCCTGCCCAGTAGCGAGAGCAGCAGTGCTGGGGGAAGCTTAGCTCCTCTCCAGCAGGAGAGCAGGGATTGCTGCAAGTGTCCGTGTTCTGGCTGGAGTTTGTTTGGTGGGTGCTTTTTTCCTTTCTTTTTTTCTGTTTTAAAGTGAATTCTTGAAATAAGTTGTCCTTTTTTAGAAAAAATGGAGCCTGGTGCATCCCCTGCAGGCAGGGATAAAAGCCTGCTCCAGTTCAGTGCCTGCAGGGAGCAGATTTGGAGGGTGTTCAGGAAGCTGCTACTGCTCATGGTGGGAAAGTGCTTAAATCCTGGAAGGGACCCAGTGTAAATATCCCCTTCCCTCTGCTGCTCCTCATGCTGGAGCTGCCGGGGGCCCTGGAGCAGGCGCAGTAACCAGGGCTGCTTTTGCTTCTGCAGTCTGCTCTCCTGAACGCCTCGTACTGAAATATCCCTCCTGTGACCCGAGCAAGGGACGGGCCTGGCCCTGCCCGAAGCCGGTGCCGGGTGGGTGGCCACCAGAGCCTGCGTTTGCCAAGCCCAGGGGGCTAAATCCCCCCCTCGCCTGGTCGGCCTCCTTGCGCAGGCGGGGTGCTGGCCGGGCTGGGTTTCTCTGCCACCATAGGTGCGGGGCAGGATCTGATTAGGGTGCTGGTCTTTGTCAGTTTTCTTGCTGTAGAGTTGCCCAAGGGTCTTTTCCCTGGTCCATCTTTCAGGATAGCTCTTAGCCCTTTCTCCCTGGGGGGGTGTACTTGTGCCACTTCAACCCCCTGCTTCTTAGCACCCAGACCCTTCCCCTCTGCTAAGCCTCCCGCTGTCTTAATGGCCTCTGATCACTCCCGCTCCGCGCCGTGTACAGACACCAGAGCTTTTGGGTGGTGTGGGGGGGACTGGGGCCATCTGGATGCCTTGTGGCAACGTTTTGCTAATTTGAGAGAGAGCTGAGGGCCAGTTTGGTCCCCGTTTCCTCTTTTACGCACGGGGGCTCCTGTGCAAAATGTTTGGCTTTGCTTTTGTTGCTGGTGTTCCCCTGCCTTCTTTTTTGTTGATGTTCTTCAGGTGCAGGGCTGAGGTCTTCACGGTTCACATTGTTTATTTCCTTCTAGTCTGCACCAATCTTGTATTTCACGGTTTGCACTTTTTGTATTTCAATAAAAATCAAAATGTAATCCCAGATCCAGGTGTGTCTGTCAAGCGGCAGCAGCTGTGGCACGTCTGCAAGAAGCAGAAGCAAGGCTGGCTCTGCTGCCAACCGCCACCATGCAGAGAGGGAGGAAAGCGAGTATGAAATGGCTCCTACGTGAGTAACTCTGGAAGAAATACTAGTTTGCAGGAGCCTCAGGCTGGAAACAGAATTAAAACAAAAATGAAGTATTGCAAGTTTGTCTCTTTCCTTAACAGGGCTGGGCTTCCGTGTTACCGTCTCCCTGTCAGGATGAGCAGGCTGCTCAGGATGGCCCTTTCCCGGAGGCAGACCCAGGCAGCCGCACAGGTTGCGGTATCGCCAGGTGCCAAGCGGGAGCCACCTGCAGGCTCTCCAGTTAGGATTAGCTGCCTAAGTTTATCCTGCGGCCAGGTGGGAAGTCCAGCAGAGGCTGGCACCTTCTCATCTCAACTTACGTGGATCGCTGACTCCTCCACATACAATAGGCTTCTGTTAGGACCGCCACGCTCTACCCCTTGATCCACATACAATTAACTCCCTTTTCCTAGAGACACTGTGATTTGCTGGTCACATCAGTAAGCTTTTGGGCTAGTAGAAAGGCTCTTATGTGCAAAGCGATTACTACAATTAATAATAAAAGTGCAGAAACAAGCGAAGCCAATAGTGGGTGGGAGGAGTAGAAGGAAGAGCACTGGAGCTAGAAGCACCACTGTCGGGCAGGAGCTGGAGCTCTGGCTACCGGCCTTGCTGCCTGGACGATGCGTTAACGTTAATACTTGCATTTCTAAAACTGCATGCTGCTTTTCATTTTGTATCACTGGTAAGCCATCCAGTTAAGGGCTTCCCAGCGTTTCCAGTTCTCCTTCTGCATGTTGACATTATTCAGTGTGACTCGTGACAAGCTGTCAGCCGGATACCAGAAGGCAGAGGTATTTTTGGCATCTGTTCACAGGTAATACTTTGCATATGGTCCTTGTAGTCTGATTTATTAATTTATTTACCTGCTGTAGCTTACGGGACAGTACTTCCATTCTGGAGTTGAGGGGTTTACTACTTAGTATTTCTCTAGGGCTTTTTCAGGTGGATGGTGCTTTTGGTAGAGGCTGATTTTCCACCCCTGGGACTGTGTTGTCCCTCTGTTGTGGGGCCAATGCGGTTGATCTGCTGACTCTACAGCAGTATCTCAAACCTCCTGTGAGCGCAGCGGTTTGTCCCATCCCGGAGTTTGGTCACGGTGACCTGCCGCCGCTGAGGCTGCGCTGTGCCAACATCCGCTCCAGCCTCAGAGGAGCCGGGGAGCAGGTGGGGCCATCGCTGACAGGGCGCTGCAGTTGGCAGGACGTACGCTGTGTGCCATCACCTGGACTTAACACCGCGTAAAGAGCATTGCAGGTGGGTGTGTTTTCATGTGTAGCTGCCCTGTGGCCTTAAAGATGTTTTTCTGAGAACATATTCCTTTTTTTAAATACATGCAGTAGGCTCACCATTGGATGGTAGTTGACTGTTCATGACCGTGGCAATTAATCATCCTTCTGTGACTATTTACTTTTTCACTTATTTGCTGATGGTTTTTCCAGTCCCTTGTCCTCCTGGTGACATGGCGAAGAGGGCAGATACTGAAGGCCGTGCGGTACGGCCCAGATCCCACAGGACAGTTCACGTGAGTTTGCCAGCGACTCATCTTTCCCCACATTGCGCAGTGGCTTTTGTAAGCGCATGAAACGTTACTCATACGCACACCCACGTAATGCAGATAGATCGGGATGGGTAAGGTTGCGATGGGATAGGCGGTTTACTGTGTTACTTCCTGAAGATAAGATTAAGAGAAGATCATTTTTAATAGTTATCCTTGTTCCCCACGCTAGGCTATTTCCCTTCATAGTAGCTTCCAATATACACTGTCATTTTTCTCTTCCTTTTTCTTCCTCATTCCTGACATTTCATCCACCATCTCTTCTTTATAATAACCAGACGCACTTTACACTGCAGCTTAAATCAGCATTTACGCATAGATTTTTACCATCTTGCCTTTCCTTTAAAGGGAAGGCGTTAGCACCTCACACAGCAACGTGTGTGATGCAGGTTAACTGTAGGCAATACTAGAATACAGCTGTTAAATCTGGTTATCGGACAGGCCTGGGCCACAGGCTGCAAGCAGCGTGCCCGTTCACCGGCATTTCTTGCTCCTGGGATACCCACGCTGCTTCTTTCCCCGTCTTACTGGTCTCTTCTAACTCGTCTATCAGATCAGAACATTCCCACGCTCCTTTGAAGCATGGAGTAGCAACTAAGTACCATGCAAATTCTTCTGGTGATTTTTTTTTTTTCTTTTCCCACCCCTTCCTTTTGGAGACAAGTTACTATTTCAGCTGGGGCGGGACATGCAGATAATTCCGCCTCCCAGCTCAGTGGGGAGGTCACCAGGGCCAAACACTCTTGTGACTGCTGCCCGCGGTCCCCGTTTGGGACCAGCCAGGCACCCGTTTTTGTCTTTTCCTCCGTCTTTTTTGCCGTAAGGCCGTCTCTCCAGCATCCTGCAGACTACTCCAAACATACGCACACCAGCGCGTTTTACCCTCTCTGTTGGAGGCAGCGACCTGCGCCGTCCTGCGCTCGCTGACGGGCAGCTCTTGATCATCCCGTTTCCTGGAGCGGTTGGGACTGTCCCAGACCTGTCAGCACACGCAGAGAAAAGCACAAAACACAGCACCGCTTACGTAAAAGTTTTATTGGAAATTCTCTGAACACTTAAAGTACATGGGAGACTATTTCCAAACCAATACAATTGAGGAGCCTTCCCCTTCACCCAAAGTATCTGTAAATCAGCAGCTACATGCATACTGTCCTTAATATAGAATCGAGCAGGCAGCTGCTAAAATAAACAGCCTTCCTCGCAACCTGGGGCAGGCCCCAGCAGCAGCTAGATCTTAACCGAAGCAGAGCATTTGAGCAGTGGGCAAGGAACTCAAAGCCTAGACGTAGCAACTGCGTGTTGAAACTGAGGAATGTCCAGAAAAGAGGCACATAACTCAGCCCTGGAGCATCTCTTTATTGCTGTGGCCATCCAGCTCAACACTAGCAGCTTACATAGGCAAATTTCCAGCCTTTTGAAGGAGAAAAAAACGTGCCACGCTGACGTTCTGCCCTATGAGATGTGGGAGCTGTAGCCACGTTAGGAACTGCATCAACAAATGAGCCCAAGTATTTGGCTCGAGGGACCTTCTAGACGGGATTAGCAAGAAATGGCACGCTTTCTGCCAGCTCCACAGCTTGTCAGTGTGAGAAGAGGACAGCAGTAGTGCTGGCTAGATGAAGTTCAACCTCATCTGTTCTTCTCCGTGTATACAGCTTTACCCCATCTCTGCTGCTTTGCGGCCCAGCTCGTATCCCTTTCCCAAGCACAGCCTGTACCTTGAGAGAAAGGTGATGGCAACCGCCTGTCTGTGAGCTGCTTCCTACACAGTGGCAGAGCCCAACTCCTGAGCAGGGGTGAAAGCCACCTGATCTGTTCATTCCTTGTGTTCCTGCAACCTTCTGCGGCCCTTTCCACCTGTAAAACCTGTGGGGGAGCAAGTATTTTCTTGTTTATCTTGGAAGCTTTCTTAACTGTTTGTGAATCTTATTTTGCAAGGACCAAGCAATTTCTGTGTGAGGTTGCTGAAAAGCTGAGTTGGTTAAGCTAAAAAGGTTCTGGTGGGTAGTTTTCCTTCATTAAACCTAGAGTTTCTGAGCTCACATGGCCTCCCACTGAACCCATCGCTCAACAAAAAAGCCGGTGAGGTTCAAAGCAGGGTGTTGCTCTGACCTTACAATGAGCTCTCTTCTGAACTTGGTTCCTTGCTGTAGCGGGGGCACCGAAATAGTGTTCTAGAGCGGGGGGGGGTGTCGTCCCATCAGCTGCTAGTGATCTCTTTCCTCTGAGAACGCCACTGAGGGGAAGAAGCTGCCACATTGCACTAACTAGAAGGTTGGTCACTCAGCCACTCTAAGGAAATTAAGGTGGCTCTTCAGTACTGAGGCAACACAACCCCACTTCTGGTGAAAGAAAGAAAAGGAAAGGAAAGTGTTTTAGGACAGAAAGGGGTCTTGCAGTTGCTCGCTCTGGTTACGCGTGGGAGGAGGAGAGCGAGCCGCAAGGCCTACCTTATCCAAGTGTCTGCTTAGCGTCACTGTTTCTCCTCCCATCTTCACATCAGGCAAAAGACACGCAACAGCCAGATCAACCGCAGAGCACTGCCAGCCAGTCACACTCTTGATTGATAGCCAGGTCATTACAAAAATAAAGTTTCAGCTAATCAAAAGCCAGCTGATTAAAAAGTACCATAGGCTCCCCCAAAAATGTGCTTCTTTAAAGCAGCTGTCTTCTGAATGCCTGAAGAACACTGCACATTCATCCCTGCCTCTCAGAACACAGCTTTTTACCGCGTCCCTGCCACTCCGCTACACCAAGGTGTGTGTTTCATTCTATCAATGGGCCCTGACTGGCTGTAATGGACACATAGTCCCCAAAACTGAGTATTATATTAGAATAATCAAGTCTGTCTTAGAAAATAAATATCTTGGTTATTTTCCTGCAAAGAGAGACCAGTCTCACTGGCCAGCCTTCCACGGCACACTTGCTGTCCGCAGTGATCCAGGGCAGAATGACCCGCACTACTACATGAAAACAGAACATCTTTTAATTATAGGTTTCTTTAAAAGCAATAAATATTTATTGATTCTTAAGATCATCTATTAACCATAAAGCAGGAAGGTTTGCAAGGGTTAGAGGAAAGAATCTTGGGCTAAGACTCCTAGTTACATAACCCTAAAGAAATAGGATTCCTAGTATTTACAGTTACGTTTCAAAAGCAGAGATTATGAATTCAGCATCATCACAGCTGCGACGTGCAGGCTTGCCAACGGTCGACACTGGTAAACTCAGCACGGCCGAGTGTCGGCACACTCAGGAAGGAAGCGTGGAAAGCGCTTCTGTAGTTTCGTCGCTGCTTATCAGCCAGCGCAACAGAAGGCCTCACACAAACGACTGCAGAGACCCAGCTCCTCAGAAGCAGGGAAACAAAGGTAACTTGTATTACGCAGGTCCCAAAGCTGACGTCTCTCCCTGGGCTCCAGGCACTCACACTGAAGTCAGGATGAAATGCCCCGTTCTGCGGAATGGATGTGTCCTGGACTTTTAAAATTAAAACTGTTGAATCTGCTGAACTCACAGACCTTGGAAATGAGCCAAAGCTTTCTACGCTCTAACAGGATCAGAGACTGTAGGAAAAAAGTCTGTTAGCAGGAGCTATACCTAGGGAACTTACAGCATAGGACCTCTGGAGGAAGCACACGGCAACTTCTCACAAAGCCCCTCCACACGGAACAGAGACCGAAGAGAAAGTTTGTTTCATACGTTGGAGTTTGACTTCCTGTGTCCCTCCTGAAGTCTTAAATTCAAAACTGACTGTGAGCAGGAAAAGCGGTCCAGAACGATGCGGTGGTGTAGCTGAGGAAAATCGGCAGGTGAGCTGTATCTGCTGTTGAAGACAGCAGTCAAAGAAAGCTCACTTGATGGAAGGAACTAGTCAAAGTGAGACAAAAGGCAGAGCAGGGGCGATAGAGATATTTGTTGACGTCATTCTCCAGGATGCCTTGAGGAGGAAGAACTGCAGCAAAGCTGGGAAACGGCTTCACTGCAAGGTTTCTACAAAGGCATCAAACTCTTTGACATTTTTCTCATGGACTGCCAGCTTCTCTGGTAACGAGTCCTGGAAGGGCAAAGAAGGTGTAGATCAGGGCCCATTCTCAGCAGATAAAAGGCAACTTTAAACATGTGCTCTAAGGCAAAAATGCTGTTTCTGAGCCATGCAACCCCTTCTCCACTGCTCTGGGCTCCACTTCCCACGTGCACAAAACCAGGAGTCCTCTAGCAGCATCCAGCAAGTGACCCTGAGAAGGGCACTCTGCCCAGAGCCTGTTTGTTCTGCAGGAACAGTAGGTGCGCTGAGGCCTCGCCTTGTGCAATTCCTGCCACCGCTGCGGCACAATAACCTGCTCACGTCACTGCCTTCATGAAACCCCTTGAAGCTCTCAGCCTTTTGTATGAATTTTTCCCTACAGCACGTTACAGTGCCTGCAAGCCCAATACTGCACTCACCCAGACAAGACTTTCACCAGCCACACCGGGATTTTACCTCTGCTCAGGCTGCCAGATCAGGCCTAGTTTGCCACTAAGTCTGACATGCCAGAGGCAGGATTAGTTTTGGGGGTTTGAGTGACAGCCACAGCAAGCATGCAGCAGCAGCTTTCAGCTTGGAGATAAACACACCGGTTTCAGAGGCTCAGGTGTGCCATGAACAAATCTGCATTTGTCTGGAACATATTAATGAGGGCCTACAAGGACTAGGTGACCTTTAAAGGTCCCTTCTAACCCAAACTATTCTATAGATTGTATGAAGACTCGACTAGTCCTTTTCAGACTAGGAACAGGGAGAGCATTATAAAGAACATTTGATTCCCACAAACAGAAACTTCAGGGTTCCATACCAAATCCTCTGCCATGGACTGTGCTCCAATGTCAATGGAGAGGCTGCTGAGTTGAGGGGGGTTCTGAAACTCACGGTAAAATGTCCCCAGGTCCATTGGAAGAATGTCGTCTTTTGAAAACGCTGGTTTCTAGAATCAAAGATACTGCTGTTAATTCCCATTCAGAGACACTGGCTTCCCTTTTGCCGTATCTCAGGTAAAGTCATTACCTGCTATCAGTAAACATCCTGGCATTACAACTGTTGCTGCAATAATGCATATTAAATAACTGAAGAACAGCAAGATCTGTGCTTGCTTGAGCACTTAGAAGAGAGGATTTCCTTGGAATCTGGCTTCTTTAGGCATTAGAGAGAAGATGCCAAGTGCAGGTGTTGGTAGGGAACAGAGAGAGTATTTAATTTGTAGCTGCTGGTTCTGAGTATTAGTGTCTTTGCAGTTTGGGGGCTGCCAAGCTCTAGTTTGGAACTGTGAGTCACGAGTCCTTCCCACCCCCCGTTGAAACCTACTCTCACATCATTTGCCATGGTCCCAGCACCTGGAGCCCACCTAAGATGCAGGTGTTACGTGAAAGCACTAATGAGGGCACTTACAAAGTCAATCATGACAAAGTCATCATGGGTGTTCCCTGTGCTGCTGCCGCTGGAGCCCTCCGAGTGTAAGCTGCCTTGTAGAGGAGATTCAGTTTCTGGGGAGTCAGGAGGATTCACCTGCCCAAGAAATCAAAGATGGTGAGTACTGATCTCACAGTCACATCTGTCTGTGTGTTTTGGTGGTGTGGGGGCAGTTAGGATGTTGGACAACACACACATGCTACAGCAGGGGTAGCAAACACATACTGTTATTTGCGTGTCTAGAGAGCCCAAGACTCTACGCAGGAGATTTCTTGAGACCAAGTAAATCTGAATACTAGTTCTTTGCTCAAAAACCAAAGTGTATTCAAGGTAGGGGATAGCATGAATGTTGTGGAAGGGATGCTGAGAAGGCACATATTATACCTCTGGAAGAGGCTTACCATGGGGTCGTTATCTTCCAGCTCAACATTCTTGGGAGCAAACATGGCAAAAGGAATGTCTAAGTTGGCCATGGTCACCTGAGGAGATTCAGCAAACAGAATTTCACTAAGATGCTCTGCTTACCCAGCACAGAAAAGGATACTGAAAGTCTTTGGCAGGCTTGCTAAAAACTGTCCAAGATCGTGTCAGCAGTTAGGCAGGAGGCTGACAACCTCATTTAAAGGGCATAAAATAAGGAGATTGTACTCAGCTGACCTAATGCAGATATATACCCTGAGATGGGATTGCTTATATACATCTTGTATAATACAGGAAAGAATTAACTAACTGCTACAAATTCAAACAATTCCCCTTCATTCATCCAAAAGGCCTAGAAGAGGGTGTAAAAAACTTAATTAAGAGCAGCCCTAGGAGCTGGGCAGATCTCTAAGCTGCCATAGCTGGGCTTAAATGCTTGCTCACTTGTGATGAACTGGTCTGCTGCAGGGCCCTTCAAGGAGGGGAGGCTTGCTACCAGCTTCCCTGGTTTATGAATCTTTGGTAGTGGCAGATCGTTGTGAGACTCAAGTCTTCCATACCCAAATCCATAACCAAACAGGTGTTGGCAAAGTGGGGCAAGTTCAATGGCTGTCACATCCCAAAAGGATTTTATGACAAACATCCCTGACATGAAACTCTGTAGGGAAATGCAGGAGGCGAGAATATGCACGCTTAGTCTCTGGGGTTGCCATGGCATTGGGGTGCTTTTTGCTCAACTGTGCAGGAACAGATGGGAGGAGCAGGGTATTATGGTGCCCTCTGAGACGATCTACTGCTAGTTACCTGGTTAATGGGTTTGTTGACAAAAGCTCCCACCTTCCGGATAAAGATGGTCTCTAACAGGTCATGCGGAGAGCCACACTTCCCTTCGCTGCTGTTCGATACTGTTTCTGTGTCCTCACTGGGGGGAGGAAAATAGGCTCATTAGTGACTCAGGGAACAAACAATATAGGCAAATCACATGCTTTACAGGAGTCCTTCATTTTTCTTAGTATTGGAAAAGGACAACAGAACTCCCTGTCCTGGTACCACACCTTCCTCCTCAGTTAGGAGCACAAAAGGGGAGTGGGACACTTGTGGAATCAGATTTCTGTTTAAAGCTGGAAGAAAACTATTTAGTTGAATGGAAAGCCGCTGCCGACTGAAATAGTTTTTTTGTTTTTGGAGATGGACGTTTAACTTCAGAATGTGCACACTCACAGCAATTCCTGTTCACGACTATTATTTTTTTCAGTAACGCAGCAGTCACAGATCTGTCAGGAGGTGAGGGCAAGAACCAGAATTCTGTCAGGTTAAAAAGGCAGCAGAGCAGTGTGACACATCACAACAGCCACTGCTAGTACAATTAATTCACTGCATGGCCATTAGTAATTTCTATGACCTGTTTTATTCCTACCACAGGTATGCAGAACTTTAAAACAAACAAAAAAAAATGGTTGAGTCTTCTGGCAAGAAGACTACTTAGACAGCATACCCAGGAAAGTGCTGGTGAAACTGTGAGTTCTGGTTTCCTCATAGCAGTATCTCTGTTTAAGATACTGCATCCAGAACTACGTGACCCCAGGAGAGACTTCACAACAAATAAATGTGATGGAAAAAAAAAAAAAGGATTTAATTAGATGAGAAGGAGGTGATTTAGGACAGTTTGAGGTTGCATTGTTTCCTTCTAAGTAACTTTGTACCTAAAGTTTCTTAATAAAGTAGTGAGCAAATTTGTGGTAACTACAGTTGTTTTCAGTAACAACTCACGTTAAGTCCCTGGAGAATTTAAGACTCGCTTGTGAACTTATTTAATCTTGTTTTACAATCAGCAAAACCAGAAGAGAGATTAAAAAAAGATAAAATTGATAATAAAGTTAAAGTTGACAGAAGCTGGAAGGGTGTTACAGTGACTAGCAGGTGTAAGTCATGGGTAAGGATCATTGGAAATGGCTGAAAAAAGCCCCAGTCTGAGAAAGCTGCTAGTTGGTTTTGGGGATGAAAAGACAGGAGTTATGCTTCAAACGACAGCTAAAAAGGGGAAAACACAGAGTTTTACCCTAACAAGATCACAAAAGGGCCAGCACAAGTGGTAGATCACCTAAAACTACCTACCTGCTAGAAGGAGTAGCTGCTGAGTAGTGGACTCCATCCAGTGGGGTGCACATCCTTTCTTGGTCAGCTTGAGTGCCATGTGCTGGCTGGCTAGGGATCGGGGGAACTCCCCCCTCTTTGCCTGGACCGATCAACTGAGATGGAGAGAAACGCTCAAGTTAGAGATCTCAAAATCAGGCTGACACCACAGTGCAATGAAGAGCCAATTCAGTCATTTTGGGACTAGTTGTGGCGTTTTTGGCATATGATTGGACTCTAGCCCTGCATGAGGCAGAGAAGAGGTGTCAAGTAGAAGGTGATCACCACAGTACAAACTCTTTTTTTATTCCCTTTCTACTTCACTCCTCGCCTGTCTTACACTGCAGAGCCCTCTAGCCATATGTCCTCTGCTTCAAAGTGTGTGGGGGGAATAATGAAATCATATCCTCTTGCTACCATCACTGTGTCAGCAAAACTCTGGTGTAGAAGCAACATCACAGGCAGAAAAAGACTTGTGTCAGCTTATTTTGTGTGATGAATGGATGCAAGTATGCCAATATGGACTGTGAGTGTACCCTGTGTCTAGGCTACAGCACTGTGCTTGGGCAGCAACTCTAAGACAGCCAAAGTTTGGAACTGGGGACATGCTGGTGCAGGCAAACAGGTCTGGTGCCTGCTCTCTTGGCATAGTTTCTCCACATGACCTCTACCCCAAAGTCAAGGACGCTAAGGAGCTAATTCCCAGCTCCTGTGCAAGTTGTGCTTTCGCTGCATTTACCCTAGATTCTTTTAATCCTTGAAAGACAGGATACCAATGCATGCACTAGTTTCAAGGCCTCTGTCAGATGTACAAGTGACACATAATGGTTGTCAATAGTAGCCATGCTTGTTCTACCCTCTACAAGTACCTGGTGAGGGTGTGCAGCATTCAGGCCACCAGCAAAGAGTACAGGATACCCCATGTCAGCTGATCCAACTCCCAGGGCAGCAGGCTGATAGGAAAGACGAGAGCTGGAAAGCTAAGAAAGAAGAGAAAAAACAAGAGGGCAAGGGGAGAGGAGAGGGGAAGGGGAAAGCCCCACCGTCTGAATAATCATCAGTCACTGAAGAAGGAACATGAAAAGTCAGAGTCTTTTCAGGCTGGCAGAAGGATGCTAGGTTTTCACTGTAATCGTGAAGGTTATTATTCTAAAAAGTTCTTATTGTAGGGGACTAAGTCTGGGCCTTGACAAGAAAACAAGACTGGCTCCCTGTGCATGGGATAACTGATGTGCAGTCACAGGCAAGCTCTGCTCTACAGGCCTGTTTCACATATTGGAAAACGCATGAATGCCATCGTCAAGTTATTAGAGAGCTAATATTTAGTATTTTTCCCCCAAAGCAAAGTGCATTATCAACTGTTTGAATCCATTCCCATTGCACGTTATAACAGCTCATCTTCAGGGCCTGTTCAAATAGCTTCAGCCAAAGAATAGAGAGTCCCATCATATGCTAGGTAAAGAGAACTGGGAAGCTAACCCTTGTGAGATTGCTTTAGGAATGAAGTGCTGGAAGCAGTGAAACCCAGGAGAAGTTCTGTAGACACCCTGAGCAGAAAACTAGCTGGTTGGATTAAATGAAAAAACTTTCCTATTTCGGCTTGCTTGACCTCAGGAGCAAGACTTCTTTCAGAGGTCTGCGTGTCATAATCCAGCAGTGCCAACGCTGGCATAGTTTACAAGGATCGGAATAATGAACAGCACTTCTAGTCACATGAGGCTAGTTAAGCTCAATGGAACAATCTCTTCTTGGAGGAGAGCGGGCATAATATTACTAGATGTCTTGCTGCTAGCTATATCCAGCCAGCTTGATTCTTTTTGAAGAGCTCGTGCTACTTTGAAGATTACTTTACACTCATCTTCCTGTAGAAGTCCCCTTATGATTCCCGGGGACTGTTGCCACTGATACTACCACTGTTTAAGAAATCCTCAGTATCTACAGCCATGCTTCTCCAGTCTTTAAGCATTTTTCTGAGTCCTGTCTTACAGTCATTGTTAGCATTAGCTTTAACCTCAAACTGCTTCATTCTTCACCTGCCTTTATAAATCCTCCGGGCAATTCTGTGGTAGCTAAGTGTTCCTATTTTTTTTAAATATTTCTCTGTCCTCTGCTGTGAGAGACTCGCACAATCATGAGGAACATGACTTTAGACAATCCTGCGAGATGTGAAGAAAGACCAGTAATTCAGGTCTTGATAAGGTGTTACTTGTAACCAGCAGGACAGATGAAGTGAGATTTTTTGTTTGTTTGTTGGTTTTTTCCCTCCTCCTTCAAATTCCTCCTCTGTTTTGACCCAGGAAAAGTTCTAACTACTGACTGTGCAGATTCTAGGGACACTGGCTGTTAAGAGAAAACACCCAGCACTGCGCCTTACTGCTTGTGTCTTTCATTAACCATTAATCCTTGCAAAAGCTGTTGTTTATTCAGGGATGCTTGTCCTGTCTTTGGGAGACCTTCATCTGCAAAGGCATTTAAGCAGCCTGTTCTAATGTGCCTGGCCCGTTTTGGGTTCACCAGCCTTTCCCACGCACAACAAACATTCCGCATTGTCAGATCTGTACTTTCCTCTATTTGTTCTGTCATGCCTGAATTATATCTGGCCGTGTATAGTATATTCTTTTGACAACTCACTTGATGTGAAAAGGCCAGTCCCATCACTGGGACCTTCAAGGTGTCCGTCACCACAGGAGGAGGGGTCTGAAAGTGTGCCTAGATTACAGTAAAAACACACTGTGCACAGACACAGACACACAGAGGAAACAAGGAAAAGAGAGAGTGAGAGCAGGGGGAGAGAGAAAGAGAGAGAGAGAGAAAGAAGGACTTCAGAGAAGAACTATAAAGAGTTGGATGAACTGAATGCTAGTGAAGAGGTTTGGCTGCGGCAGCCACACCTATGCACAGAGCAGAAGTCTCAGTACTGCCAGAAGCCCACTCGTTTTGTAAAGAATTGACTGTTTCCAATCTCAGTGAACTACTCAACACAGGTATATTTGAGACTCCAGTGAACACTGACAGAAAGTAACTGCCAGAGACTGTTCCACAGCTAATTAGAATTGGTACCAGCCAATTAGCAAGGAGAAAGCCAGAAAAAGCCAAGAGTTTTGATTTGGTTTTTTTTCAGAATGTACAAATGACATGTATTTCAATACTGCCCACCCATACATGCTCCTAATCTTCCAGCATTCTGAGGGGTTGTATCTTGGCAGGTCTGTGCTGCACCCTTTGAATAAAGGGGATCCAGACTACCGTGCAATTCAAACACACTGATACGAAGAGAGAACTCCTTCAAGAGGAGGGATGCTCCAGAAGTAAACGCTGTCTCACAGAGGGTACTAATGCAAAAAGGGCAATCCAAACCTCGTTCAGTCCCATACCTTCTCCCAGTCATTTTCCTATCAACAGTTTCCAGTTTTATGAAAGCTTCATTTCTGGGTGTTACCCATGGCGAGCCTTTCTCCTGAATTTTGGGCTACTCCCCAACACACAGAGACATGCTATGCAAGCTCACGGGGAGAAGGTAACACCTATTCCCTTGTATCATGCAGGTTAGGTCTCATTTCTACTGGGAAGGCAGACAGATATTTGGACAATTTGCCTAAAGAACCACACACTTCCCAGTATTTTCCTACACATTACGTTGTATACAGAAAGCTGGAGAAAGAAATTAGCTTTTTTTTTCCCCCCCTCTAATTTACTTTAGAAGCTACTGTGCCAAGACAGCCTTACAATTCTAACTGTGGTAACAAAGACTGGCAGTTGCTTTATAAATAAGCGCACAGCATATGGCAACTATGAGCCACAGGAAAAGCAAGAATGTAGGCTCATACTTAATATAAATCCTCAAGGTTCATCTGGTTTCATAAAGCTTTTCCCCTTAGTGAGAGCAAAGCTTCATGTCTCCTGGGTAAGTCTCAACTTCAATGTATTTATATACACAATTACTGTTAAGCAGCACTGGCACAAGCAAGCCAGTGGCAATCTCCTTAGGAGCCCTTTTGCGTTTAACCCGTTTTGTGAAAAGGCAGGACACAACTCGGGCACAAACTCATCTCCTGGGCTGTGTATCGCACGATAAGAAAAGCTTTATTCCATCAGACTTACCCTGAGTGCTGGCTGATTAGTTGGCACAAAAATGCTTCCTAAGAAAAGCTCATTTCTAGCTTATTCACACAGCAGAGTACGTTCTGCTAAACCAGTCATACTAATTCCTCTGAATCAGTAGAAAGACCCACAGCAAATTCTTTCAGTTTGGATCAGCATTCCAATTACGCTTTGTTCTATGTTTCACATCCACAGCAAAAGAGGTTTCGAGTCTTTAGATTGTTTTAAAGTTCAGCAGAGCCACCTGCTTGGCTGGACAACAAGGCAGGACATTCTTGAGCATTCAAAGCTATAGGAAAAGAGCAAATCTGGCCAAGTCTTCAAAATACAGAACTGTGGAGTCACATATATGAAGACAGTAAAAGGAGGAGGAATTAGAGTTTCTGGTTTTTGAAATTCAGAAGGAAACCATTATCTATTTATTTTATGATTGAAACTTAAGTGAAATTTGCATGGGTAGGTGAAAGCACAGACTGTTAAATCCTCAGTTCAATACTATGACCCAGTTTGTTTGCTGATACTTATTCCTGCTGCCTCAGCTAGTTTTAGATGGCCCAACAAATACAGCTTTTGTCTTTTTCCTGCTTTTCCATTCTGCAGTGCAGAAAATGTGACTGTGCCATAAGCCTTTTCCTGATATTTCAGTGTTTCTTTCTCAATGTCAGTCTGTTACCTCTACTTACGCTTGAATCAATCTCTTGAATTCCTCTTCTTGCAGTATTAGTATGTGAATGTGTAATTACCCTGCTATATCTTAGCCTAGCTACAGAAGTAGGTTCTTTTAAAGTTTCTCAGTAATTCAGTCTTTGTAGTCCCCTAGCATTTTTTTGAAATTAGCATCCAACTAGGTTTTAGTCAGAGTGTAACGATATAAATAACACACACGTTAAATTTTAATTAGCAGCAGGAGGCTGCCTGTTTGCACGGTAGTTGATGTAGGAGTGCGCACACTGCCCTAACGGTGCTTGTTCTATCTCGGAGTAAAAAGAGTCTGGTATCTCTTACCTGAGATGGAGGAGAGGTGGAAAAAGACGTGGTACACACTTCTTGGGAATCTTCTACTGAGGGGTATACTGCACCGTTGTCTTCACCAGCTCTAAAATAGCAAGAAAAGAAAAGCTCCCTAACTGGAAATGTTCCTTAAACCAAACAAATAGTAAAACACACTGGGACAAACGCTGCAGGGAGGTTGAGAGTATTTGGGAGTAGTTGAAAGGAGAATTATGAAGGGCTCACAATCTGCTTGGCAGAACTGAGAAAAACAGGGTATGGAAACTTTTAATTTTGCCTTCTACCCCCAAACAGAAATGCTTCCTTTTATGTTTTTTTTTAACTAAAGGTTTTGTTATACCAGCTAATGCTACTGGCTTTGGTGTTTACAGAACCATTGTCAAACACCACCACTGGTCCCAATCTGAGTGCCCTAGCACGCACTTTAGAGAAGACAAACCTCTCATCTAAAAAGAGAAACGTAACTCTTATCTTTCCCCAGTGGATATATCCGGAGATACATGCCTCTGGACTTTCAAATTCCCAAAGGCAGCCAAGGTTAACCATCCTTCATGTCCAAGTGCTTCTGTAAGGAACTTGGGGAAACACTGGGGCTTGCTGCACTCAGTCTTCTAGACATGAGGAGAAAAACATCACCCTTCCTTGCATGCTCAACCATGCCAATATGATTGATACTGATCTTCCAGTCTGTCTTCCCATGCAGTTAGCAGGTAGTGGAAATGGCTCTGTATTTGGGCATAATTGATGCCTCCACCATGGCCCATGACTTCAACTCAGTATTTCCTCACCTGTAATTGCAGGGATGCATGGGCGAAGAGCTGGGATAGGGACGGTCCACAAAGTGATCAATGATAATCCCCATGATAGGAGGGGTCCTCTCAAACTGCCTGCAAGGCAACAAGCAATGGTGTTATCGGTAAGGCTGCTTTTACTCTCTACTCTCGTCCTAGTTCATGGTGACCTCACAGAAAACACTTGTGTCTCTCAATGGGACCAGAGCATCTTTACAATTCATCCCTGCAACTCCACGCATGCATCAACAATTTGGAGTTCTAGAGTCTGGCTCAGGGCTACCCAAATACTCCTCTTTCTGCAAGACTTAAGCATGACAGAGTCTTCTCCATAAAGGAGAATTTCAGCAGGAAAGGATAAGCAGAAGGGAAAGATTTATGGGCTCATAATATGAGGGGTTTAATAGTACATTATTGTAAAACAGTTTCTGGCAGGATCACATCTTCTCACCTGGTTGACATGAAAGCAAGGTTGATTCTGTAGGCACAAGACAAAGTGATGGTGCCCACTGGGGTACCCACTGTCCCAACACGGACTGTCTGGAAACCTGTAAGGTTAAGGAATGATTATCAGTTTCACTGATGATGTGTGTTCCATACCGCCCTATTCTGAGGTTACATTATCTTATTTCTATAGTGTTTGTGTTGCCCCTTGGCAATCTGAACTCCAGATGCACATATAGACCCCATAACAAAGCAGCTGCACTAGGTCGCCTTGCTGGTAGGCTTCATCTACAAGACTTGCGATGTTGCTTCCTATCTTGGTCTAAAATATTGCTCTGAACTGCTTCTTGTTCTTGGGTAGATCATGATCTCCTTCACCAGTCCTGCCCCTTATCAGCTTACCTCCATGTTCTTACTGCAGTTCTGGATCACTAGAGTCAAAATGGGAATCACCCTGGATTTTGTCAAAGTACCACCCTTATACCTGTCACCTTCTAACACAACCCTTCATGGATAGATCCAGATACAAAGCATGTGTAAAGCCTCAGGTTTAATTTCCCATGTGACACTTAGGAATAGTAACAAAAGGCTCGCCAGTATGAAAAACAGTTCTGCTCTAGTTAGTCTGTGTTGCCTAACCATACCTTCTCCCAAACCACTCAGTTGCACTTCACCAAAATATATCCTGCAGGAAAAGGAAAAAAGGAGAAGTATTAGATCTAGAGGGGACATAATGCTATATATATCCTTATTCCTTATTTAATTTCATGAGTTAAGAGTTGGAACTACTTTTCCTCTATAGAAAAAAAAACAACCCCAAAGTAGAGCCCATCTCAAAAAAACCTTCCAGCTACTTCAGAGGAAGACATGTCACTTAAAAAGCAAAAGGAAGAGAAAATGGTAGCGTGATCAGAAGTTTCTTTAAGTGTTTTAAGTCTCTGTGGCAAGTCTACAGTTCAGAGCAAAAATGTGAACTGATATAAACTTCATGGAGAGGTCTGAGTCAAAAAGCTGATACTTATCACACAACGTAAAAGAATAACTATGCTATAAAGACACCTGCTTTTAAGTATATACCAAACCAGAAACGCAAACAAAAGTGAAGAAATGGCTGGGATTTCTTTTGAAGTTCTCACCTGTACAAATGATAACAAACCTGAGATTTAGAATCACCTAAATTAGCTATGCAAACTTGTCAACGACTTTTCTCAAAGCCAAAAACCAAAGACTGGAAGGTGATAACCATGAACCACAAGGCAGTCAGACCTCACAGGCTAAACAGAGTTGAACTCGGTATTTGGAAGAGTGAACTGCAAGAACTACAGGAAGTGGAGCTGAGGCTGCATCTTTAAAATGGAATAGCAGGAGAGAACCTGAATCTACACTGCAAAAGTATGCACTGCAGTTATGTGCAACATAGATAGGCATTTATCAAATACAGGCCAGACACTGAAAAACTGGATGCTAATAAGCAATTTAACCAGTGCCTGCATGTAGAATTTTTGTGCTCTTCTCAACATGGCAGGACAACAAAAATACTTTAAAGCCTGTGCTTAGTTTTTCTTCTGAAGGCTCAGATGGAGGCTACAAAGTGATTTACAGCCCAAAGTTCTCTTCTGTCACTGATCAGTAGTAGTTAAATCCAAATCATTTGAATTTATATCGCTCACCCCTTTTTACCACATTTACAGCTGCACTGTGCCAGTCTAGAGTCTCTGCTGTTTGTATTTCACATGAGGAATTTCCCATTGCACTTTACCTGTACAATATTACGTATTCATGGCCTTGTTTCCTTGAGAGTCTGTAGGCTGGAGTTACCCTGGTTATAGCAAGCAAAGACTTCAGCAGTAGAGACAGCCTGTTGTATACGGTGTACGAAACTTTGATTTCTTTGTCACACCTACAGAACACAAAGGAAAAAAATGAGTTGTTTGCTCCCAAGTAACGGGTTTTGTGATTTTTTTTTTTTTTCGTTTGGTTGGTTTGGTTTTGGGTTTTTTTTAAACAATTGGCCCAGACTTGTTTTGGTTTATGTTAGTTTTATTGTCAAAATGATAAAATAAAGCCCTTGTGTGGCTAACTGTCATTGACCAACAGCTAAGAGTCCTCCTTCAATCTTGTCAGCTGTTGTAGAGGTAATTGCTGAAAAAAATGCTATGCAGCCTTCTAGTAGATAGAAATATCTTTTCAGTATTAAAAACATTTGTAGTTACTGCGTATATGAATTCTTGTATCTGCGGAAGCATACTAGTTGTAATGAAGAAGGAATAAAATTACTAGTTTCTCTCCTTGACACCAATGTTAAACAGCTTGACTGCAGCACTAGACAAAGAGGGGGCTTCCCTCTGAAGCGTCGCAGGCTGCACAGCCCATGTGTGCTTATTCATCACCACGGATTGAGCACGCTTCCCCATTTCATAGCTAAAACAAAACACACACAAAGAAAGTGTAGAGAACACACTTACTTTTCATTCATTTCTAGACACCAAATTTCCAGCTCCATGGAGTCCCCCTAGATCACAGAAACCACAACAAACAAAGGCTCATTTCAGAACACAAACCTTCTCGCATCTCATTAATGATCAGCAACAGCCACACCTCTCAGTGAAGAGGTTTCTCCTGGCTCCCACTTTCTTGTAGTGCAACAATAGAAAAAAGGTGCACTGAAAGTCTCACTGCACAACTAGAACACCTGAGGGAATACCTTTTTCAGAACAGTTAAGCTCTTTGTGGTCTAAGAAACTAAATTTTGCTGCTCTATCATTTGTGTCTTTGGCCTGAGGTATTTGCAGTGAGTTGCTTCTGTTAAACAATACATTTCATTAGCATACCTAACTTTGTAAGTGAATATATTTTCACATTGTCTTGGACTACAGGGCAGGAGCTCTGTGAGGTGACTTAAAATTTAAGTAAAAGGAAAAAAAAAAAAGGCATCTATTTTGACTCAGTTCTCACCTCTGAGGTTTTGAGAGAGATCTCCACGCACATAGACCGTCCAACAGCAGGCAGCTGTCCTGCCAGGGCTTTCTTTGCTTCATGAGTAACCTCTGGTATATCTTTGATTGCCAAATTGAACTGCAGAATGAAAAAGATTATTCCCTTTTTTCTTTGAAAAGCTGCCTAATGGTACGCTGCAGACAGACTCACAGGCCCATATATAACATACTAGGTCAGTATCCACTGAAATATTTATGAAACAAAAAATTCCCAGATGGACTCAGGCTTTTCATATTTGCAAACATTTCCTTGGCTGCTAATTCAAATGTTTTTCTTGACCCTGCCATAAAAATCGTGTTCTTTTTCCCTCACTTGAGTCCGATTTTTCACCCACGGAGAATCTTAAGTCTCTTCTATTTTAATAAAGCCCATTGCTTACAAAGTCCTGAATTGCAGAGCTGCAAGCTGCTGACAGAAAAGAGCCCATCACCCCACCCCCAGCAGATCTTGGAAATGCGCCTTAGCTGGCAGGAGTTGCTGAGAGGTATCATTTATCTCCCCTCTAATCAGCCCTTAAGAGCCCAGAGTGACATGTTGCATGTCAACAACAACAAAAACCCCACCACCAATGAGCATAATCGAATATAGTAGTTATTCTATGAATAGTTATTATAGTCTGCACAACACTGTAAAAACTACATTGCGTTCTCAACACACATGCACACACACAAAAGCGCCAGCAGTCATGGAGTTGCTTTAAAACCCATGACTTTACCCAGTCAGAGCCTGTTGGGGAGGATGATGATCGGGTACAGATCTTCTCTCCAAGTCGGGCCTGGACAATTACTTGTACCGTCTGGAACAGAAAGGACAGGACATCACTCATGTTTGGAGCTCAGCAGAGCCCTCAGTTCAGAACCTGAGGTAGACAAATTCCAAGTAAAAAAAAACCTGAAAGGGCTGATCAGGACATAGAGAAGTAGTTTGCTATGTTAATCTTCAAGTGTAGTCAACTTCAATTGTTACTTATAAGAGGTAAACATATTTCAGACAGAAAATAATTCTAAGCGGACCTTTCTCGGTAATGACATGAAGTGACTAAGTCAATTTTGTGATCAGGAGTTGCGTGGCTTTCAGGAATACTTAAACAAAACTTACAACTATACCCTGAACCTGGACACGTAAACGTGAAGTCAAGTGAATCTGTACATTTGTAACATAACCACTGTCAGAGCAGCCACCTGCATCTATGTACCAAGTGAGGCCAAATTTTGTAATTACCTATCAACAAAATTCAAAAGAACATTCTGCTGTTACTGCTTTTGGATGCAATATAAAAATATAGATAAGCTGAAAAGAGAGTGTGGAGTCCAGCAGAAGATACTACCTAACAGCTGGAAGGTTAGATGTGTTGATAGGAGCCCAAAGCTGACAGAGGTGTGAAGTGCCTCTAAACTGATTCTACAGAAGGACACTTCAGGGGTAAGGAAGAGGATTTGAAGGTAGAAAAAGGGAAAAGATGTTTTTCTAGTTATTCTCAGGAATCTCCTAAATTTGCCATCAGCTTTTCTTGCTTTGGTCTTTAGCAAAAACAAACAAAAACCCCTAAACCCCAACCCTGTTACTCGAGTCACAGGCAGTGTGGCTTTTCTTAAACAAGAAAGAAGAGGCATTTGCCCACTGGAGAAAAAGTTACCTTTAAAGCAAAAAATTTGATGAACTTGTCCAGGTCCTTCCTGTCCTGGGAACTGAGATCAGTGTCCATTGCATATGGCAATCTGAAATACAGCACAGGCAGGGGAATGAAGTCTTTCTTCAGCTTTCATTTGGATTTCAAGATTTCAAAATATTTTGCCATTAGAGGCTACCTCAGGAGAAATGGTAAGCACCAAAGGCCTCTGCCTGTCAAAATCCTAACATGGATTTGTGGGGTGGCTGTGAGGCATAAACATACATGTGTAGTTACCTGCTCAGTGCAAAAGATGCTAGAAAAGAAGAAACAAAGGGGTCTCAAAATAAACTGGGTACAAGGTCTCCAATTTTGCTAGTTTAATTAAAAAAACAACCAAACAAAAAGAACCCAAAACACCCCAACACCACACTGACTGGATTCTATGCCACGCTATCCATCAGACACGGCAGCCTCTGCTTCAGAAATAATGGATCTTCAGTTATCGGCACTGGTCAAAACCAAGCCAAATTGCTTTCTTGAGTCTAAAATTCTAAAACCAGTATTCCAGCGGTATTTCAGCAGACACTGAAATCTACATAATAAACCACTGCTGGAACTGGCTACGCTGCTGCTTTACTTCCAACAACCAGTACTTGCAGTAAACCTGTACAGCTACAGATTTACCTACAACCAACTGAATAGATAGATTTTTGCCAAGGGATAGACCAAAATTCTCTGTTCACTTCTCCTGAAAGCTCTGACAACAAATACTTAGCTCCCACATTCACTCTGCCTTGTTTTTCCAAATAGGATTGTTTCTAGCAACACAATGAACCTGCACAGTGCCTGGGGCGGGGCAGGCCAAGGCACTAATCAGATTTCTGCCGCCATCACACCACATGGCCGGGGATAAATCACGATTTTTCTGTCTCTCAGTTTCTTCACGTGTCACTTAATAATCATACAGAGACCATGGGGAGGAATGCCTTAATTAGCAGCATTAATTGCCCTTTTTGCTCATAAGCCTTCAAAGCATTAATTCACTCTTAATTCCTGTGGCTGTTTTTGTTTTGAGACAGCTAATCAGCCTGAAGCAGCTTGTCAAACATTGCGTATTTACAGAACACGCTGCTCATCACGGAAACGTTGGCAGTCTAAGGTCAGTGGGCACGAGGTTACTCCGTGTTCAATCTTTAAGCAAAGACTGAACTTGCAGCAAGGTACGCTATTTATACAGATCGAAGCTTAGCAGGACAAAGGGGCTAGCAGCCCTGTTCACGCAGAAAATACCATATAATCTTTAATGACTACACATATCCAAAACTTCTAGTTAAAATATCTCACTTAATAGCAGTAAATGCCCATTTTAAGTAATGCTTTTAGGAGCATTACCCAAGAAGGGCTGCTAGATAAGAGTACTGCAATTTATAGAGCATTTTATAGAGAAGAGTGCTGCTTTCTGCATGACTTGATAGAAAGAAAGCAAGCTGGACATCTAATATGGTTGAAAGTTCCTATGTTACATTCATACTGCATCTCTTAGTGCTGTACTGTTCTCATTACAAATTATAATTTAATTTGAGAACTAACGACACAAGCAGTTCAACATTAGATGCATTATCAAATTATCCTTTTGATATTTTAACCTCCTCGTCAAAAGTACTATACTTTCTTTCACTGCCTTTAGCTCCACTAGACAGACATTCCAGATCTTTTCTACTGTGGGAGTGGATGCAAAAGGAAGTCAGCACTTAAAGCTCTAGATGTTTAATTGATGCAGCACTCTAACTTATAAAAAAAAAAAGACTTTTGGTGTAGACACTTTCCACTAAAAAAAAAAAAGGCGAGAATGAGCCGTTATTATTCTTTTGACTTAACTAAGTAAAGCACCATAAGGGTTGAGGGGACCTGAGATCTACAACAAAACCTGGCTGATACGGGCAATAAAACGCTGCATTAAAAAAATACATCTTTTTCTCAGCACAGAGAATGCTGACATTTAAATATCAAGAGAAATCAAATTAGCTTTTAATCTGAAAAGAGATGAGGGGGCATTTATATGTGACCCCTGGAGAAAGGGGCACAGAAGTATATATCCTGATGTTGTAGGAGAGCTGTCAAATAATGCACCTACATTTGCCTTATGGGGCTGGAAAATAATTCTGGTGTTGATTATTGCAAGACATTCGGGAACTAATGAAAGGTGTTAGGCTCGCTGGTCTGTTAGGGAAAGAAAGAAAGCACATCATCAGCATGGTTTTCTGTGTAGTATAAGAATTAGTTCTAATGACGATATACCCAAATATCTCTAGAGAGGAGAGAAACAGCCATCAGAGCCATGTCTTAGATTACGGGTTCAAAGAATGAGAGCTTCACTGTTCTGCTGCAGCAGAATTGGGATTCTTCCTGCAAGACCTCAAACTATCTGTAACGCTCATGAAACATGCGGAGATTGATACTTTTACCTCTCAAGCTCCAAATGCCAGCAACAATTGACTTGCTAGAGCCTAAAGTAGAGCAGAAAGTATCGGGCAAGCTTTCCCATCAGGAATCTGTCATTTCAGGAGGAAACCAGGACCTTGGAACTCCGCTCCTGATATGTCTGAGGACTGTCATCTGACAACCACCATCTCCTCATTTTTGCAGAAGGGCCTGTGGTGATTACCTGAGATCTGCTGAGGCTTAGGACAGTGTTCACCTTTACAATCATTCTTGATAAAGAGTCAAGATGGGTTTAGAATTACGGCAAATATTTAATTTACAAAAATGCCGTGGTACCCTCAGGTTAGCTGCCACCAACTGATCTGAACAGGAAGGAAATTCTTTAAACGTAGCTCCACCAAACTCATTCAACTTCTCCGGTCCTGTAGGTTGCAACACCAGCACGGCTGCTTGTGAGTGCCAGTATCCGGGCATATGCTTAGCTCAAGGAAGACGCTGTCTAATTTTACACTGAGAACAACTAGACGGAAATAACCTTTGGTCTAGCTTAGAAACCCACAGATGACTGATTGCCCCTCAACCAAGTGATCCCTTAAGTAAACAGATACCTCACTGCTTCAGCCTTACACACAGGCTGTTCACAGGTAAAAAGAAGCATCTCAGCCACGTGGCTTTTTGATTTGTCTCCCTCTTCCTGCAACATCCATTTTCATACTATTGCCTTTATTTATACGCCTTTGTCTCCACTTTCCTCTGAACAGAAACATCAGAGACAGATGTTCAAGGAGAACTGTCACATGTGGGGGGCTCTTTTGACTAAAGCTTTATTCTTTCTCTCAAGGTTATGAGGCAGAGAAGAATAGCAGGCTTATCCAACAGGTTAATATCTAAGCATTAACACTGCGCCTTATACACTCTGCTGGTATTTAAACTCTCCTTCTCCGCAGAGGACACATCAGCGTAAGCTGAGGACACCCTATTTGCATGATGCAATGAACTGCAAGAGCCCTCCCCTTCGTGCCTTGAAACAGCCCAGGGAAACTACAGCTACCAGCACCCCACGCTCCGCTGGCAGCCCCAGCCCCGCTGCCTGCCGGTACCCATAACCTGGGCACACAACCGGTGCACAGTGACACCTGGGAATACTTGTATCACAGTACCTGTTTCGTAGGTGGGAATTTAGCAAGTCTGTATGTTTGATACTCGCTTACAGACGGGAAAGGAGCAGAAGCATCTGACACATACCAGGCATTATTATTACTGCTGGGGAAAGTACATACAGGCTGCTTCCATCACATCCCTCCCCTGAGATTTCACTCTGAGCCACGGCCGCTACAACTTAAAGGCATCATGCTTCCCTTCCAAACAGATATTTGCCAATGCAAAATAATTATTCATGGCTCCTGGTTCCCAGAGTGAATTTAAAAAGAGCAGAGGGAAGAAACAAGAAGGGCTGTTGCTGTAAGGAGAGGGCTGTGGACAGCTCTGATCCGGGTTGTACCTTCCCAGTGACCTGGCTGCGCCCCCCAGACGGGGCTCCTTGTCCCTGCTGCTCTTTCAGAACGTCTTTGCGAATACAGGACCCAAATCCAATCTCTGAGGATGTCCTACGTGAAGCTCCAGAAAAGTCTCGTTGAATCATGCAGGTAAACAAGCAGCACGTGGAAGTTTTTGAAGCTTTTAATAGAGTGCCTTTGATAAATGGGCTTGACTGCCAAGAAAGCTTTCCTAGAACGACCAAGAAGCTTCACTGCAAGCAGGTATTTTGAGCACATTAATAAGCAACTATAAAAAGATCTCCATAAAGACAGTGCTCTGTTTCAAGGCTGGGCCTACAAGTCAAACTCCAGTATCCTACAATTACTTAAAATTAACCTCCATTTTGCCTTCTTAATAGGTTAGTCAGAAACCTGGGGAGAGGGAGGGATCAGTTCTAAATTTTAAGGTGTGCCACTCTCCTTCTTCAAAGTTTAAGGATTTTTTTAAGAGAAGACTAGAGCAGATTCTAGCAGAAAAACTGTTTCACATAATACAATGTTCTGATGAAATCAAAGGCTCTGTACTTTAATATGGGGTTAAGTTCTGACTGATAAAGGGGCAATTTTTCCTGCTGATCAGGAAATAGATTTACTTCATAACTGACAAATGACTCCTCAGTTCAGAAAAGATTTTACTGAAGCCAGCACTGCCAGCTCCACTGGCTTGAAAACAAAATTAAGTAATTCCTGTTGACCGGCGGTTACATTCTGTACTTCCCAAAGGTCTCAGAATGGTGTCAGTTCAAAGGTCCATCCTCTCATTTTGTTTGTCAGGCCAAAGCATGCAGACTAAACCAGAATCTGCTCCTATGTTCCCTGTACTACAATCAGCAATATAATCACCAGGTCTCAGCTTCTGTAGGAATACACATTCAGAAAAGTTAAGACTATACGATACCATTTAAGCAAAACAAGGCGAACCTGTATGATCCTTCCAGACACCTAAATACAGCCTGGCTCATCTGAATGACTTATTTCTTGCCACAAGGAAGGTTCTACCAGGTCAGGCCACTCCTGCAGTAATGTGGAGATGCTCTAAACTTCATTTGCATAGCCAAGTAATTTTCAGCTAAGGCAGTAATTTACCATGGTTTTCCCCCTTACAATGTGCCTAGTCATGCCACTTTTGAGATCTCTAAGTAGGCAGTTTGTAGGCTTAGTCCAAAGCGTCCCTTTTCTACCTGTTCCCTGACATGGAAGGTGTCTCTGCTCCCCCCGAATCGAGGGGAACAACTCTGTCGGTGCCCTGAGAGCTCCCGAAGGACAGAAAGACGCGACGATTCGTAAACCCACCCCTGATCTTTCCTAACAGACAGCAACCCCACATGCTATAGGAAAACTACACGACGGGCCATGGGGCCCGGAGTTCTACTTCAGACGGTCTCCGAAGCATTTCGCTTTTAAAAGGACACCACTTGGAGAGGTTCCAGCGGGCCGCATCCTTCCCAGCCTCCAGCCGTGAGGAAAATCCCCGGCGGGCGGCTGTGGGGCCGCCCCAAACCCCGGCTTGAGCCGGCGGCGAAGCCAAAGTAAATCGGAGACACCAAGCCCCAGACCCGCGTCCCGATCCCCCCTCCCCTCCAAGAGCCTCCCGCAGCTCCTTCCC
>VXBO01013316.1:7410-38823 GCA_013400135.1 Rhinoptilus africanus | reverse complement strand
TTCTATGATTCTATGATCTTACAGCACAGTGCAAAGCCCAAATGCTGCTCCAGGAACCACCATGGTCATCCTGGCAGCTTAGCTCAGTGTACATGGGTCTCTTGGTCAAACTCACAGGATTAGCCTCTTTGCATAGGGCAGGGCTTACTTAGGGATTTCTTTGTGGCCTTCTAAGACTGGGGCATAGCACTCCTGCATGTTTTAATTTGTTGGTGTCCCCCTCCGCTTTTAAGGTTAGGGGGACCACTGTCTAATGTTGCTGTTATTATTGCTAATATTGCATCTACTGAACAGTGTAAAACATGTGGACAGTCTTAAAATCTGTGGACAGTCTTGCAGTGGTCTTGCAACAGTGTCACATAGCAATCAGTAAGGAAGAATGGGAAACGTGTAGGCAGTTCAGTGGTTCAAGAAGAGGATGGCAGTGTACTAAATTGCTCCAGCAGCTAGAATGGGGTCAGACAGACATAAGTCTGACATGGGTAAAGCCCAGCCAGAGGAGACAAAACAAAGCAAAACAAGATGGACAAAGATACAATTTTTCAGTTACAACCAAGAATAGATTTGGTGAAGCTGGCATGTTCCAATTAAATTAGCCTGTTATCACCTGGTAAAGGGGTTGGGGGTTGGCTGTGGGAAAGTTAAATAGTAACAGCAAAAATGGTGTGGGGCTAGCCTGGCAGACCACATAGAAAGAGAGAGGGGTATGTCTGTGTTGAGTTGTTATGGAATACTGGCATGCAGTGGACTGATCTAGAAAGATTCGTATAGAGTATATAGCAAAAAGAGAAAGCAGCAGGTCACACAAGTGGATGTGGGCAGTGAACCTCTCTGGTTGCAGCTATACTCTATGGACCACCTCTACTGTTTGGTTTTCATCAGAATTCAGCCCTGTGAAGGGGTCATAAATAAACAAGTTCCAGAGCGTGAGCTGTGACTAAGGGTCAAATGACACTGAGGAGAACTGAAAAAGAGCTTTTAGCCTTGAAAAAAAAGTGGTTGAATCTACATGTTTCAGGAATACCAGAGGGAAGGGCAGAGGTGTTACCCTGCACTGAACTCTGGGGAGACCATGTGATAGTCACAGCTGCAACTCTTCTCCCTGCCCTCACTTAAATCAAGGCTGCACCTGTTCCCTGGATTTTCCAGGTTTCCCATTCTCTCAACTAGACAGGAAGTCAAGCATTTCTGTCCAATTCAAGCTCAAACACATTATGTACAACTATGACACTTGGTTCCTCCCAATCCCTTCCTATGTAATCTTTCTCATGGGCAATTTATTCCACCTATATTCCATTTTTCTCTTGTCCAATTGTGAGGACGGATCTTCTTGACAAAGCGTGTGTTTAAAGGGGAATATTGCAGCTGTTTCTGAGCTAATTGAGCAACTTCTGATTCCTTTCTCTGCTATGACTTGCTGCTGCGTATTTCCCTGGCTTTGACAGGATGAACAACCAATTCTGGCTAAGGATGTATTCAGTCTCCTTGTTCTAATCCTATAGAAATTATAATATGATTCAGATATCGGGGGGATATATATATACACATATGTGCATGTATACACACTTTATACAGTATACACACACTTTATATACATATATATCAGGTAATAAATCTGACAGTAATGGTCATTTTATATGTTTAAGCCCTTAATATTAAAAGGAAAAATGTATTCTTACAGGCCACAGAATTTCTATAGTGGGAGTGACTTAAGACATTTATTCTCTCCAGATAAATGTTCTGTATGTAGCAGCGTGATGATATGAAATAGTGGAAAGCGCTCTTTACAAGAACACTGTACATCTCTACAGAATTTTAAGATTTTAAGATTAAAGTTTTAACTACATTATCTATACCTTTAAATTTTTATGCCATTTGTCAGACATGTGATTTCCCCCTCGCCAAATTTATACATAAAGATATAACCAGCTTAAAAGAAAGTATATTTTGCAAGTATGACTTGTTCTACTTAGGATGCTGTCCTGAAAAATTGCTGGCCAAAGTATTTTGCCAGTATAGGCTGTATCTCCAGTATTTGCTGACTGCAATAGCTCTCTGGATATATATTAGATTAGAACAAATAAAATCTAAAGTCCCTTTCATTATGCTCCCTCTGCATCCTTCCAGTTTAGATAGAATGAATCTTGTTCCAGACATTTTAAAATAACTGTTAAAGAAAATATTCCCAAATAAAAATATGATCACTAGGTAGATGGAAGCATAAATCAAGTTGACAGCTTCTTGTTCTGTGCAAAAATGGCTGCAAATTTCTAAGAAAAGGAAAAGTAGTAGGAATAGGGATGGGCATACAGAGTTTTAAATCCATGAAATTTAAGCTTACAGGGGAAGTTACTGGATTTTTCACAGACTGATGTACTTCAGAGACCTTTAATTTCCCCCCAGGATTGAGCCAATAGCTCTTCATCTGGTTCTGGCATCCAGTCAGTGATTTTCTACTTAGCTGCTCTTTAGTATTATCTATTTATATTATCTACCTGCAAGATATTATCTAGTCTCATTATATTATCTATCCTCATACTGTAATCTTGTTGTCTCATGCTCTTATTAACAGAATATAGTCTAACTGTCTTTCTCTGAACCCTTTTCTTCATTTCCTGGAACACTTTTGTGAGTCTTTTCTGCACTTGTTTAAATATGCAGGCATCAATTCCTGCCTTTTGAATTCTGATTCCAGTAATGCTTTGTCTTCTGCCACACACCATTGTTGCCAGATCAAAAACTTATTTTTAAGCCCCACCATAACTTGATGTAACTCTTCCTCTAAATGCTATGCTTGTGTGAGAAATTTCACTCATTACTCATTCTACCAACTGGAATGCTTTCACTTTTTAGTGACTTACTTTTTTTTTACAATCCTGGCAAATAAAAGTTTGCTTTTCTGTGCCACAGGAAGCAGATCACATTTCTGCTGATCACATTTTCTGTTGAAATAAGTGTTGATTATTCAGGGATGTTTTAGTTATTGCTGAGCAGTGCTTACACAGAGCCAAGGCCTTTTCTGCTTCTCACACCACCCCACCAGCAAGTAGGCTGAAACTGGCAGGGGACACAGCGGGGACAGCTGACCCCAACTGACCAAAGGGATATACCAGACCATATGATGTCATGCTTAGCAATAAAAGCTATGGGGGAGAAGGAGGAGGAAGGACTGTTCAGAGCTATAGCATTTGCTTTCTGTTGTGGTTTAACGCCAGCCAGTAACTAAGAACCACACAACCACTCGCACACTTTCCCCCAGTTGGAATAGGGGGGAGAAACAGAAAAGAAAATGATAAAACTCACACGCTGACAGTTTAACAGGTAAAGAAAAAGCTGTGTAAACAAGCAAAGCAAAACAAGGAATTAATTCACNAAAGCAAAACAAGGAATTCATTCACAACTTTCCCATCATCAGGCAGATGTTCATCCCTCTCCAGGAAAGCAGGGCTCCACCATGCATAACAGTTACTTCAGAAGACAAATGCTATCACTCAGAACTTCACCCCCGTCCCGCTTCTTCCCCAAGCTTTATATGCTGAGCATGACATTGTACAGTATGCAGGATATTTCCTTTTGGTCATTTGGGGTCAGCTGTCCTGGCTGTGTCCCCTCCCAATTTCTTGTGCCCTCCCTACTCACTGGTGGGGTGATGTGAGAAGCAGGAAAAGTCTTGACTCTGTGTTAGCACTGCTCAGCAGTAACTACAACATCCCTGTATTATCAGCACTGTTTTCAGCACAAATCCAAAACATAGCCTCATATTAGCTACTATGAAGAAAATTAACTCTATCCCAAACCAAACCCCCATATTCCCAAGTAACTGTTAGCATGATGGAACCCAGCTTTCCTGGGAATGGCTGAACACCTGCCTGCTGATGGGGAGCAGTGAATGAATTGTTGTGTAAGAGAGGGCAGCTTGATCCAACAAAGAGGATATCAGGCAAAAAACACCAGGAGGCCTGCGCGGATGAACAAGGAGCTCCTAGACAATCTCAAACAGAAAAAGGAAGTCTACAGAGGGTGGAAGCAAGGGCAGGTAGCCTGGGGGGATTACAGAGAAATTGTCTGAGAAGCCAGGGATCAGGTTAGGAAAGCTAAAGCCCAGATAGAATTAAATCTGGCCAGGGGCTTCAAGGGCAACAAGAAAGCCTTCTATAGGTATGTTAGTGACAAAAGGAAGACTAGGGAAAATGTGGGCCCACTCAGGAAGGAAACAGGAGACCTGGTACAAGGAAAAGGCTGAGGTACTAAATGACTTTTTTCCCTTCAGTGGGAAGGGCTCTAACCACACCATCCATGTTGCAGAAGGCAAAGGCAGGGACTGAGAAGATGAGGCCTGCCCACTGTAGGAGAAGACCAGGTTCATGACCAGCTGAGGAGCTTGAAGGTACACAAGTCCATGGGACCTGATGGGATTCATCTGTGGGTCCTAAGGAAACTGGCAGGTGAAGTTCCTAAGCCACTATCCATCATATTTGAGAAATTGTGGCAGTCCGGTGAAGCGCCCAGTGACTTTAAAGGGGAAACATAACCTCCATTTTTAAAAAGGAAAAAAAAAAAGGAGGACCTGGGAAACTACAGGCCAGTCAGTCTTACCTGTGTGCCTGTCAAGATCATGGAGCAGATCCTTCTGGAAACTCTGCTAAGGCACATGGAAAATAAAGAGGTGATCAGCAACAGACAACATGGCTTCACTAAGGGGAAATCATGCCTGACAAACTTGGTGGCCTTCTATGACGGCATTACAGCGTCAGTGGATAAAGGGAGAGCAACAGATGTCATCTGCCTGGACTTGAGCAGAGCATTTGACACTGTCCCACATGACATCCTTGTTTCTAAATTGGAGAAACATGGATTTGATAGATCGACCATTTGGTGGATAACGAACTCTCATTTCAAGGTATACTTGAAACACTACATCAAATGGACAAGGAACAAAATCATCCTACTGCTATCATGAATTGAACTGCTGTCTTTTGAAAGAACAAGCCCTATGTTCAATATGTTCAATATTTAATGCAGAGGCCAAAGAAAATGAACTTTCCATTAGGAATTTTGTCATCATCTCAAAAATACTCTATCTGTGTCTCCTTGCAAACCTGTCAAAGTGGCATGCCAAACAAGCTAAAGGCACAAAACCATAGCTTTGTGCCTTTCATTTCTGAAATTAAACAAAATAAAACAAAACTAACACATTATGTATTTGCACATCAATGGTTGTAGGAGCTTAACTGTCCAAGGAGGCATCCGTGTTCTAACCCACTGAGCCATGCAAGCTGAGCATGAGTCAACAACTGTTAACTACACAGAGCTGTAGCAAAGAGAGAAAAAATTTCAAGATTCACTGCATGCACTAGCTACTCAAGAAGAAAAGCCACCTAGAGAATAAATAGAAGTACAAACAATAGTATGAAAAATGCAATGAGGCAGGCTGAGGAGATACTGTGTTTGTTCTGTGACATGTTGTTAAAGAAAGCACAGAGAGGGAAAGGATGGGAAACCTAATTCTGCAAGTGATACTGAACAATGCAACAAGGATGAAAAGAAATTAGAGGTCATACAGCTCTAAGACAGCAGTGCCGTCTTAGCACCATAACACAGGCTTAGCCTTTTTCTTAGAGGAAGATGGCTCTCGTTCTGTTTTATCACCATAAAAGACAGGACCTGTTGCAATTAATATTCCTTTAGTGTTTCCTGTACAGCATGGCAAACCACAGAAGCTAAGTTTCATGTCACCACACCACAAAATACGGACAAGGGGAGGCAAAAGTAGAAGAGAGAGAGCAGGTGTAGAGGATGAAGGCAACAGATAATATACCAAGCTTTCTTGTTCCCTTTTATTCTTCTGTTTTATTAAAAAGCAAATTCTGTTTTTCCTAGTTAGTGTGGGCTAGTGATTGCATTTGTACAGAATCAGAAAGAAGTGGTTTGTGAAGGACCTCTGGAGATCATTTAGTGCAGCCTCTTACACTAAGGGCAAACTTCAAGGGTAGATCAAGTTACTCAGGGCCTCATCTAGACAAGCAGCAAGGAACAGTCAGGACTGTCTCCCTCTGGGAGAGAAGCCAAGCACAGCAATGAGGCTAGAAGGGCGGGAGCTTCACCAGCCAGGGAGTGGTTCCACAGTACACAAGCGAGGCAAACAGGCCAGACTCTGAATCAAAGCCCACGGTGAAGCATAGCTGCAATAGAACTGCAGGCAAGTACACCTATGGCATAGATCAAACAAGGAGAGATGGCCCTGGCCTGAATTTAAATGGAGCCCCTTGGCCCAGGGGCAGAGGGTGTGCAGGTGGATGTGTCTCAGGTGAGACTGGTCAGTGCAATTAAGACACTCAGGGTCCTGACAGCAAGTTTTAGATATCATTAAGGCTGGAGAAGGGTGGAAGGAATCACTGCCTTTGCTAAGTTTCTTCATAAATGAGGATACTAAGCTAGAATAAGATCACTCTCCAAATAGAGGAATTTCAGCTCGGCTGGTTGGAACAAATTGATCTGAAGTTGCAAAAGAAAATTGCCTCGTGTGACCTTTTCAATGATTCTGTTGGACAACTCATCAACTTTATATGGTATTGCTGGAGTTGAAACACATCATGTGGTTTCTTGGCATCTATTTCTTCCATAACTTCTAATCATTGACTAATGGTACTGGTCCTTGCAGTAATCAGATCCACTTATCTTTTGGGGAGTTTCTCAGCAAATGGTTTCTCCTTGTCTGCCTGCTGTGTCTTGCACTTTCGAAACTTTCTCTGTTGACCAGTCTTGGTTACTGTCTAGAAAGGCAGAATCCCTACTCCAGGCTCCAGTGTCAAAGAGGTCCATGTGAAAAACACCGCATTGGCTAAGACAGATAAACACACACCTTTTTGCTTTGCTGCTTATCCATCTGATCTTTTCAACAAAATAGACAATATCCAGGTTTTCATATGGTAAAGCGAAGCCACAAATTTAAGAAATGCTGCCGTCTGTCATAGCACCTGAGGAGTCTACTCAGCCTCATGGACTAAAAAGCACCATAAACTATCACGATCTAAACTAATGACAGGATAGAGTGGCCCATCTTAGGCTAAGGATTTCTACAAATCTCAGCCATGGAAAGCTTTAGTAAACCAATACAACTCTTGAGTTTCGCTCTTATCACAGAAGCCACAGGAGTTTACTGAAAGATAAAATTATGTCATGCAAAGCCTGCCCATGAGCCAACAGCATTTTTGTGCTAAAACTCAAGTAGAATTAAGAGATGTTACATGCATTTAACACAAAAAGACTCATTAAAGGACTACAAAGCAAATCTCAGTCTTGTTCTGCTATCAGCACATGCTGTAGCACATCATTACTTAGTAAGCATTGTAACCATATGTAGACACTCCTAATTTCCCCAGCCTTCAGTCAGCTAAGAGTCATATATCTTCTGAATGGAGAAATAGTTATTGAATCCAGTTGTGTTCTGAGCCTTTTATAAAATATTTGCCACTAGTTTTGCAAATACTGTTCAATAATTATGCATACCCATTTTTTTGTGGTGGTGTCCTAACGCTTCATACTGCAGTGGATAGTTTCCTAAATCATTCCAGGAAAGGATCCCCCAGAATATTCTCTATCAATGATTTTTTTAGAAAGAATGAGGAATCAACCGTGCTGCCAGATGCCATATTTCAGCAGCATTTCACTTTCATACTAGTATGTGCTCTTCTATCAGCATGCTTTGACCCTGGAAAATTATAGCCAACTTCTTTCATAACAGAGAGGTCATACAGGATTTCTGGAGCTGCTGCTGGGTATTCCATATCCACAAAACAGTGTTATTACAACACTGTGGTCTTGTTCAGCCTGCCTAAAAAGTGCCAGTTCACTACTTGCATTGACTGTGTTGACAATGACTAATTTAATCAGGTTTTCATAGGCTTCCATTTCCATGTGCTCTGAATGCAAGATAGACACACAATATGACACTTTGCTTCAGGTATGTCTTAATGATCACCATAGACATGAACAGCTACTGCAGCATCTGCAGAAATGCCCTAGGCATGAGCCCTTGGGCACTGGAAACTCTCTGGCTCTCACAAAGTTAGAACAATGAATCCAATCCATTGTGATGTGCTAACCTGAACTGTTTTCTAGATGACAGTGACAACAGACTGTAAGGAATCAGGTGATAGCAGGTTGTGATGCCCCTCTCCTCTCATTGATATGAGACAAGTAGTGAACAAACTAAGTCTTAGAACAGTATCACTTGGCATGAGACTCTGTAAAATACTTGTTTGTACGCAGGAACTAAAAATCACTGTACCTGGCTTGCATTTTGGTCAGACTATGAGACAGAATTATTTGAAAAGTGAGGAAGGTCTGGCAAAAATCAAACTGGGAAAGTGTCACACTCAACTTGGGTTACACAGTATCTTTTCTGGAGTTACCACTTCCCAAAATAAATGTTCACTTCCTGCAGTCCTGATCCTTGAATGTTATTTATGGCTGCATTATAACACCTTTATCTGTTTGATTCAGTTTACAAACCTTTCCCCCCATTATTTATTATTGCAATCATTGTCATCCACAGATTTTACTAGTATATCTAAATGGCTGATGAAAAAAAGTGTCAGAGCAAATCCTAATTTGCCTTGCTCCCTGTCTTAAATTTCATTATCTTTCTGCCTCTGCTAACACCTTGAGATCTATCAGGAAGTGGTTTTGAAATATATGGAAGGAATATGGAGTTAATTCCATAGAAATTTCCAATGAAATTTCAGCTGGTGCCAAAATGAATGCCTTGGCTATTTTCATGTGGGCTGTAACGCTAGAACAACTTTAACTGTTCAGACATGTCATCTTGTCCCTCAGAATTTATATTTCACAATCATAAAATCATCATTGAGCCAGTTATCTCTGGTTCCCTGACATAAGTCACTCTTTTTCCTCTTTTTAGGTATTTATGACTCAATATTGATAATGACAGTCATTTACTCTTTTGGAATTTTCCTAATTTTTCAAGATTTCTAAAAATTTAACGTTCCTGAGCCCAAGAGGTCACTGGCTAGCTTATTTCTGTTTCATGTACACAAAGTGCATTAGCCTTGATGACTTGAAAATGTGTAATTTTCATTAAGATTTTGTTGTCAGTCACATAGATTATGGTCTGGATGTATTAAAGCATTTTCTTTTCTTCTTTGCGATTTCTGGTTTTTCTTTTTTCCTGTGATAATTGTATTTTTTTTATTTACTTATAGTTATTTATTTCTAATAACTCAATAACATCAAAGACAAGGCAAGTTTTTAAGGTATTGGTGTCTTAGTAACATCATTAATTTCCTTAGGCAGATGTCTTGTTTTAAATCGTAACATTAGCATTAACATCATTAGTATTAATTTAATCCTTTTTCTATTATCATTATGTAAACTAGCTTCATTATACTTTCACATCTCTTCATGTGTTCTGGTTTTTTGTGAGCTCTCAGTAGAATATTCACCCCAAATCAATTTTTGTTAATAAGAAGAATGCCTTCCAAAGGTCCATCTGCATATATCTGGTTGAATTGGTGGTGTATCTGCTGCATTTCTATCATGCCAAACAAAAAGATTGTGATGGTCCAGAGCTCTGTGTTTTCAGTAAATGTCAGAAATGAAAAGCTTTTTTTTTTAAGGAAAACACTCATGTAATGTTATGATTCCAGCATTGTGGTTTTTAGACACAGATTTATATAATGTCTTATATTTTATTCTACTTTTGTTCTTTTTTTATTTCTCGTTCCTAGAATTGTACCATCAGAGTGGTCTGTTGTTAAACCTGGCATGTATCGCAACACTACTTATCTCATGATATTTGAAGGGAAATGTCAATCAATCAATGTAAGAAGTGAGTTAATTTTCCCAGTCCCAGGTCCTCATTGTGCAAAACCTTTTGAAGAGCTCACAAATCATAGTTCTCAGATTACAGGGTGTCCCTGTAATGGGGGACAACCCACAACCCCGTATGAATTTACTATCCTTGCTCCACAGAGCTGTATCTATTTTTCATCAGATGGTTACAACAGAGGAAACAGGAGAGAGTTGTAGGAGGAAGTGCTGCCTATGTTCATTCAGAAGTTGTTTGGTCCAAAACTTCTCTTTCTTTGACTCTTAGCTATTTTAGACAAAAAATTTTTATCAGGTTGAAGTAAAATTGAAGGCTGCAGTCCTAATCTCTCCCCAGTCAACCTTCTGCTCATGCAGTATAATACTGTATGATACATCCATCTTTATCAGACATGAGTTTCTTTCAATAGACTTCTCAAGGCACCAGATGGATGGTACTTAAAAAATGACCACCTATTTAAAATTTTCTTCTCAACGCTCATATGTGATCCCACGCCATACACGTTGCTTGCTGTTCAGTCCTTGTTTTGAATAGGGAATTGTTATTTTTTTTATATGTTTTAAAATTAAATTTACTATTCTAATTTATCATTGTATCTAGTTCATTAGTACCATTATTTTTGACAATAGCCTGTACCATGACAAAATGAGCTTTAACATTAAAAGTGCCCCAAAATATGCCTGTTGCATTAAAGGGCAAAGGAATTTGGCAGAAAACAAACCCCCTTGCATTCCAGCTTGTCCTCAGGTATCAGAGGGGCTGGGGGTGGCTGGACTTAGATTTTGAGTGATGCCCAATTTGGCACTATAGGTCTGGTCATGTTCAATGTATTGAACGACTACGATTACGGATGCACAATAGCACAGTACACTTTCAGTCTAGTTGTGGTTCAGTGAACTAGCACGGTGAGTTTTAAGGAGTTTGGTTGCATTGAATGAGAACTCTCATAGCTAGATTAATGAATAGTGCAGTTTATTGAGGCAACAGAACTGCAGATTCTTTTGGACTCTGTCTGCAAAGCATATGCAAGTAATATAGCAGTATAAAACAACTTGAGTAACACAGTAGCATAAAACAACTCTATACTTCTGTTTCCTGGGGAAGCACTCAGTAGAGCTGAGTGCTCAAGTCTCACCCAATAGGCATCCCTATGGGGCGAAGAGAGGCTAAGCCCGTCAACTGATCCCAGAAGTCAGCAATGCTTCGTGATGGTATCTTCCTGACTTGTCTGCAAAGGTATCTTCCCTAACATCCCTCCATTCTTAAGTGATTTTTATACTATTTTTTTACCTTTCAGGTGGAGCTTGAGTGACTCTAGTCATACATAACTTTGTTTTGACTGATGTAAAATTTCCTCGTTTCACATTTAGAGGTATAGACTAGCAGAAATTCAGAGTGCAGACTCAGTGAGGGGCTGTCGCACCTTGGAAGTGGGTAGCTTTTAGGATAGATTTTTTTTTGGTATTATAATGACATTAGAATGAGCAAAGTTCAACCTAAGGACATGATTTTTACAAAAAATACGAAACTGTTGGTTCGGGGTAACAACTCTGCAGCTTATCAGTGTTCATAGTACCATAAGNTACCATTATTTTTGACAATAGCCTGTACCATGACAAAATGAGCTTTAACATTAAAAGTGCCCCAAAATATGCCTGTTGCATTAAAGGGCAAAGGAATTTGGCAGAAAACAAACCCCCTTGCATTCCAGCTTGTCCTCAGGTATCAGAGGGGCTGGGGGTGGCTGGACTTAGATTTTGAGTGATGCCCAATTTGGCACTATAGGTCTGGTCATGTTCAATGTATTGAACGACTACGATTACGGATGCACAATAGCACAGTACACTTTCAGTCTAGTTGTGGTTCAGTGAACTAGCACGGTGAGTTTTAAGGAGTTTGGTTGCATTGAATGAGAACTCTCATAGCTAGATTAATGAATAGTGCAGTTTATTGAGGCAACAGAACTGCAGATTCTTTTGGACTCTGTCTGCAAAGCATATGCAAGTAATATAGCAGTATAAAACAACTTGAGTAACACAGTAGCATAAAACAACTCTATACTTCTGTTTCCTGGGGAAGCACTCAGTAGAGCTGAGTGCTCAAGTCTCACCCAATAGGCATCCCTATGGGGCGAAGAGAGGCTAAGCCCGTCAACTGATCCCAGAAGTCAGCAATGCTTCGTGATGGTATCTTCCTGACTTGTCTGCAAAGGTATCTTCCCTAACATCCCTCCATTCTTAAGTGATTTTTATACTATTTTTTTACCTTTCAGGTGGAGCTTGAGTGACTCTAGTCATACATAACTTTGTTTTGACTGATGTAAAATTTCCTCGTTTCACATTTAGAGGTATAGACTAGCAGAAATTCAGAGTGCAGACTCAGTGAGGGGCTGTCGCACCTTGGAAGTGGGTAGCTTTTAGGATAGATTTTTTTTTGGTATTATAATGACATTAGAATGAGCAAAGTTCAACCTAAGGACATGATTTTTACAAAAAATACGAAACTGTTGGTTCGGGGTAACAACTCTGCAGCTTATCAGTGTTCATAGTACCATAAGTTCCCATTCCCTGCACTGATGCACAGAGTTTGGCTATGGTATCTTCACACCACCCCACTCTCCATGCTGTTTTTTTCCCACCTTGGAATCCGCTGACTCTAAGATTGCAGGTTATGTGGCCTAGGGAACTACGGTGGAATACATTCCTTGCATATCAGCTGTGCTCTGCCCTGGAAGGTTCTTCAGCGCTGTACCTTTTCTTAAAATGTGAATATAACTTTAGTTTGTAAGTCACCTCCAGCAATGCTGCCTCTGCCTCTGCAGGTAACGTCACTAACATATAGGAAATCTGCTATCTCTAGCAAAGACACCATTCCAGTCACTTTCGGGAGCTTGGAAAAAGACAGGGGGAGGATGAAGAGACACACCCCTAACACAGAAATTCCTTTTTCATGCAGCCACCATCCTCGTTACTGTAGTTACACCATGGTTTGAATGGGGGCGGTGGAACTGGAAACCCATACCAGCTATGAAAATGTTACCATGCCTCTCACCCCCTCCTTTTCTTACTGCCCCTGTTACCAAAGGCAGGTCTGTGCTTTGTTTCTAAAATAATTGTTTCTTACTGTCTTTCTTACTGTGTGAGAAAATAGCTAATTACTGACCTTACTGTATAGAAATAGTTATTCACGGAGCTGATGTTACAGATAGTGATAATGAGGAGACAACCAGAAGTAGTTAATCACCAAGGATGGAATAATAACAAGTAGTTAATCACTTCAAGGTTCTTCTATATGTCAAATATGTGCTCCTATAGCAATTAGAAGAGAGTTATGGCTACTTCAAAGAACCTCCTCAAGAAGTTGGCAAACTTAAAGCAAACTTTCACTGTCCTGAGATGACTCAATACCTTAAAAGGATAATGTGAGGAAAGGTCTCCTTACCCAAACGACCACTGACACACTCACGCCTGTGCAGAACTGTTTTGCCGACGCAGCAAAGTTTGATACACATGAGTAAAAAGGACTTTTTGGTCATCCTGATGAATATGTAGGCCCAGGTGGAGTTATGTAATAGGTAGACGGAATAATGAGAATATTTTGTGTATAAATAATGGGTGAATACCCCAGTAAGGTGTGCTAGATTTGTGGGTTTTTCCCCCAGCACCTGATGTCGAATAAAGCAGTATCTCCTCTCCAAACTACTTTTGGTTTTGAGGGCTTTTATGTCAGGTAACACCACCATCTCCACATCTGCCACTTCGTTGCCACCTTTGATGGTCAGAATCACTTTCCCTACCCCCTTCTTCGAAGGCTTCTACACTGTGGGACAGATTGTAGTGTTAGGTAGGCATCTTCCATCCCACCGAGGCATGGCACGCACAAACTGACCAGAGTCCCCTTCCAAAAGGCTGCCATGAATAGAGTCTTTCTGCTCTATTCTAGCACTTTACTGAGAATGTTGAATAGCAGGAGACAAGAAAAAGGTTCCTGGCTTCCAAGTCTGCTTTCTCTACTTTTGGAGTGGAGATGCTACAACCTTCTCTGGAAAGGAAGAGTAAGGTAACCAAAAGGTACAGCTTATCAGTATCATCACATCATTAATATTTAATTTGATACACTGCTTCATTGTATCTGCTTCACTTCAGGTCAGAGCTTACATGCTGACTCCAAACTGAACCACAGGTCCTTCAGCTGTCCCCTGCAACCCATGGATGCTGTGTAGGAGAACAGATTTCTGGGAACCATCTTCATCTCCTGCAGTCCCAAGATACACTTGTCCAACAGGTGACCCGCAAAGCTCCTGAATGCTTGGGCTGTCTAAATGCTGCCATCCCTTTAGAGACCTGGAAGATCAGGGCTCTGCAATCTGGCTCAGGTTTCCTTTGGAAGAGAGTTTCTGCCTGCTAGGATCTGAGGAGCAGCAGATCGGTGGTCCTAGTGCTGTAAGGATATCTGCAAGGCAGGGTTTGATAAAGAGAGGAAGCATTTTTTGTGCCCAACAGCCATAGACGAAACCCAGTAAAACAACCCAGGGCGGTTCTCACACAGACACACGCGCACACCCTTCTCAGGCTGTTTCCCCAATGGCACTAGCTCAACTCACGGCAGACACTTCTCCCTGCCAATGCGGTTCCGAGCTGGGAAGTTGTGTGTATGTAAATGATAGCTTCCCTTCCCCTTCCACTTCGCCCCCAGGGCGGCCGCCGCCCGCGCTCCTGTCTCTCCCTTCGGAGCGCCGGCCTCAGCGCCGTCAGTCAGGCGGTGAGGGGGCGGGGCCTGGAGGGGGCGGGGCCAGCCCCAGAGGCACCGCCCCCTGCTGCTTGAGGAAATGGCTCTCACGTGAGGGAGGCGGCAGCGCCGGGCTTACCCTGATCGCTGCCCTGGGAGGAGGCGCCAGCGGGTCCCGGGGCCGTCTGCGCCATGCCGACCAGCTTTACGGTGGTGCCGGTGGAGACGCAGGGCGAGCAGCAGGATGGGCAGCGGCAAGAGGAGGAAGAAGACGACGACGACGACGAGAGGGAACGGGGCTCCGGTGAGAGAGAGGGGAGCGGGGAGGTACCGGGGGGGGACGACAGCGTCTGAGGACAGCGCCGGCGCAGGGCTGCCGCGTGGAGCAGGGGGTCTCGCCGCCGGAGGGCTCCTGTGGTCTGTGGAGGGGCCGTGTCGCCTCCCCGCAGTGGGCGATGCCGGGGCTGCCTGTTCAGGTGGAGAAGAGCACTTCGGGAGAGGGCGAAAGTCCGCCGGCTGGCGTGGCCGCGACCTTGTTCCTCTTTGTTTCCGCAAGCTATCGCCTCTGCGCGAAAAGAGGAAGTGCTCCTGGGCGGCTCCAGCCGGGGAAGAGGAGCAGCCCGGGGGCGGGCGCGGCGCCCGCCTGGGACGATGTGGGGCGGTCAGCGTGTCTCCCGCTTGCAAGGGGGAGCGGAAGTAACCAGTGCCGCTGGCAGTTCAACAGGCGGACATAGGAGCTCTGTTAAAAAGTCAAGTCCTACTGGAGCTCACTAGAGAGAGATGTAGGAGAGATCTAATTCAGACTGTGAAGAGCGCGGCCACACCTGGCTTGCTCCAGGTGTTTGTCTAGCCATGTACTTTTGCACCAGAGACCACGTCTTCGGTTAAGTAGGTATTTGCTAACTGGTGGCGTGGTGTTAGGAGCCTTGCCTCCTGCTAGGCCTTTCCCCTTAAGCCACCTGGGGGAGCAGAATCAAGCCTGAGGTGGAGTTTGTGCATCACAAGTGAGGGTCCAGTCAGGGCAGCAGGACAAGTATTGGTCTACAAGTGGTGGTGGGGAAATGAGTGCTTTTATCACTCGGATGATAAGGCACTGCTCGGGAAGCTGTAACTCTTTCTTGTTTTGGCTCAGAAGCCCTTAACACTTCCTGTTTCTGAAGTGTGTTGCAGTGACAATACCAAGTATGGTGCTTGAGTCACTGCTAGCACTCTGAAAGCTAGTTGGATTTTGCGTGTGTTTGTTTGGTGTTACAATAAATACTTGTTCTTAATGGTTTGGGGGCGGGGTTAGATGTTAGATGATCACAGGTGAAAAGATGAGTTTTTGTAAAAGGCAATTCCTCATAATGGTGGTTTCTCCTCTTTGTGGTGTAGCTCACAGTTAAGGCTAACACCATGTGATATGGGATGTGAATGTAAAGAGATGAAAACAGTTTTGACAAACTTAAACATATTTACATTGTTTCTTTTTGCATAAAGATTCTTTAGGAAAATAATCCATTAAAACACCAAGCAGATGAAGTTGGGTGGTTTTCTCCCAGAGCTTTTTACTCTCAAACCCCTAGCTACCTGTAAAAGATATATACTACATGTAGCTGCATTTCATTTGGTATATTGAAGCAGTGAGCAAGTGTTCTAATAACTGCCACTTTTTCCCCCCCCTAAACTAAATGGAATAGGAAAAAAAACTGTTGCCAAACTTCATGCTGTACTGGGTGGATGACCGCAATACAGCATTAATCTGTTTGGGTAGTTTTCCTTATGGTAGAAGAGCTAAGATGGAAAGGCATGAAGTGTCGGATTTGGTCAGATGGCATCTCGAAATACTGAATATACATACAGGCTTAGTTAGACAGGAGTTGTTAGACCATGCGTAGCATGTGTAAGGCTTGGAACATTTGGAAATCTTGGGAGGGTGAGGGAAAGAGTGGAACTGGCACTCCTGTAGTGGCTTATTTCTAACCTTTAGGGTTATGACTAAAAAAAAGGAAAAGAATAATTCTTCATGCAATTAAGTAGAATTTGTGTGGACTAGCGTTACATTTGTAAAATGTTTAAATTATCTACAATTCTGGATCTGTGTCACTTGAGCGGATGAACTTAGGATGACTCTTCCTGTTAATATACCTGTAAAATGGGGAGTAGAGAGAACACTAAAAAGAGAAGGCTTGACTTGTAAACAAGATACAGTCAGAGAGCTCTGACTTTGTGAAGAGATTAAATACCATACTTGGATACAGAGGTTTGGGATGTGAACCCAATGTTGCCTCAGGTATTATATGGATGGCTGTGGTATGTAAACCTGTAATGGATAAAATTAAGTTAATGCTATGTAATAAAATAATTCTCATTGACTGATTCTTGTGAAAACTTCAAAGAATTCTAAAATATTAGTACAGCTAAAAGCTGTTAAACCCATCTAAAAGCCTGCTGCCTTGGGAAAAAGGCTAGGGTGTAAATATTTTCTGTCCTGCTCTTTTTCCTGGAGTTCCCTTCTGTTTTCCTGCACTTGACCTTGGTGTTCATCAGATACTTCACGGTGCTTGGTCAACACGCTAAACTGGCAGAAAAGTGAACTCCTGCAGAGAAAAAAAAAAAAATGCTTCCCCTGTTCTGGAGTTCAGGTGAGCGAGTGCTGCAAAAAGTCTGAGAATGGCTAGAGTTGTGTCAAGGTGTGTGTGTGAGCTAAAGCTGAGAGCAGGCATGGAAGTGAAAAAAGAGAGAGAATGGGAGCTTCCACTTGGCTCACTCTTAGCCTATATAGCTCTATACAATTTTGTTCCACTCCTTTGGGAGTCTAGAATTTTAACAGTTTTGATTGACTTGTGTGGCTTAAAAACCAAGTAGGTGTTCTGGAGGTCTAGAACCCTGTTTAAAAAAACCAAACAAACTCCCCAGGAAACAAACAAACCCCAACTGAACCAAAAACCAAATCGATCAAAGAAGGAAAAAACTGAAAACAAATCCCACCACCAAACCCACAGCACTTGTTTTTGAGGGAAGTATAGTGTATTCTGTTTAGCCATTAGAACACCTCTAAAGTAATTCTGGTATCTTTAGGGGACTGGAACACCTCTCTTATGAAGAAAGACTGAGGGAATTGTGTCTCTTTAGTCTAGAAAAAAGACGGCTGAGGGGTGACCTTATTAATGCCTATAAATACTTAAAGGGTGGGGGTCAGGAGGATGGGGCCAGGCTCTTTTCAGTGGTGCCCAGTGACAGGACAAGAGGTAATGGACACAAACTTAAGCACAGGAAGTTCCACCTAAACATGAGGAGGAACTTCTTTACCTTGAGGGTGGCAGAGCACTGGAAGAGGCTGCCCAGGGAGGTGGTGGAGTCTCCATCTCTGGAGACACTCAAAACCTGCCTGGTTGGGTTCCTGTGCAACCTGCTCTAAGGTGGCAGGGAGGTTGGACTAGATGATCTCCAGAGGTCCCTTCAGATTCTGTGAGCAAGGCACTTATCCCCTTTCACACACCCATTTATGTGATAATGGACTAAGCTGAAATGTTCTTACTCTATGTTCTTCACTCCTTCATAGTCATCTGAAATTCTATAGCCTTGTATTTTCTTGGTTATGTGACACTCTCATATGTGCGAAGAAGGGGAAGACTTGGGTGAGTTGCTTTTTTGGTTGGATTATAGCACTGGCTGAAGTAGTACTTGGGAAGAGCAGGGTGGTAGAGTGGAAATTGATGCTTGAATTGAACAATATAATTGAGGGTTGGAGCCTGCTAGCTCAAATAATGGACTAAGGAGCAGAAGGCATATGTGTCTATGTATCTTAATGTGTTTATAGTACACTACAAGGGAAGGGTAGTCAGGAAATAGTAACTAGTTGAAGAAGAGAAGGAAACAGGGAGTCTGTACGCAGTAATAGATGAAATTTTAAGATAAATTCTGTCTCTGATTTTTGTTGGCTTTTTTATTTGTTTTCTTCACACATATCAGTAAGTGACTGTCTATTGGATAGACCTGTCAAAAATCTGTGAACTTGATCAAATCTCTGTTTCATTAGCAGCTCTGCATGTCAGGTTTTTCAAAGCATAACTAGTGTTTTTAGCATCCCGTAGTATTATTTACCTAGCCACAGGAGTGTCTTATTTAGAAACCAATGTGAGAACTAACTCCTACAAAATTTTTTCGAACTGAAGACAAGGAATATCAATCACAAACTGGTCATCTACCAAGAAGTCATCACATTAACTAATGAAGCATGAATGCTGTGTGTTTCAATAAAATGCTAATTATTGAGGCAAGTATGTGTATATCGCTCTCTAGATTACTCAAGCTTTTTATAGAACTTATTTCATTTTAACACCTTTTTTTCCAAACTGAATACTCTTATTTAGTCATTAGTGATTCTTCTCTTGGAAACCGTTCCATACTTACTGTTCTACTTTCTGTCTTTCTCTGAACTTTTTCCACTTCAGTCCATTTTGAAATTGGGGAAGTTCCATAATTTCATTTGATAATCAAGTTGTGAACAGTGATGTGTGTGGTTTTGGGGTTTGGTAAGGTGTGGGGTTTTTGTATTGTTTTTTCTTTTTTTCCCCCCATACCTTTGTCTAACATGTATTCTTCTTCCTTTTTTTTCCTGATGTTCAGGCTGTGGTTTGAAAAGTGATTATTTAACTGGTGTTTTTATGAACCAGTCATAAACATTCATGAGCGGTAATGATCATCTGGAGCCCAGCTGGTTTAGGATTATTTTCCTTTGTGTATGTATCTATCTGTTCTTAAAGCTCTACATCAAATTTTGCCTATTGGTTTACCATTCATATAGTCTTGCAGATCTGCATCTCTCCAAAGTTGGTCTGTGCCTTGACTATCAACTTCAAACAGTTTCAAATTGTCACATCTCTGATCATCTTCTGTTTTTTACTTTTGTTGGTGTTTTTTATTAATGTGGAACAGCATGTGTCCCAGTGGAACTTCACTGATTATCCCCATTTCTGAGACTAGACCTGATTTGTCTTCTATTTTCTTACTCAATTATTTACCTGTGGTTTATCTAATATCTTCTCTTTTATTCTATGGCTGCTTTATTTCCTTAAGTATTCAGAGAAGAACTTCATCAAAAGCCTTTTGGAGATCTTGGCAGACTGTATAAATTAGGTTTCCATTATCTGTGTGCTTGTTGATTCCCCCCCCCCCCCAAAAAAAAAAAAAAAACCCACAACTATTTCAGGCACGTGAGACAGAATCTCCCTGTACAGAAGCCACATTGGTTGTTCTCCCTTGTCACCTTAGTGTCATATTGTATAATACAATTTTGGGATGGAAAATATTATTCCTGTTGTGGACAAATGCGTATCTGACATTTAATCATAGGCATGGGAGTTAAACACAGGAATCTTCTTTGCTCTGAGGGGCATTGGCTGTCCAGGTGAACTCCTAGTGTATGCCTAGCTCTGGGAGGTACTCTAATTGATCTGTTCACTGTATCGCAATGTATCACAATGATACTACCTGTATCATTGTGAATATAGGTGTTTATGTTAGCTGTTGGTAGCTCCAAGGGAAATGAGGGCAAATAAAGAAGACAGAGTTAGGATAATAAACTAAATAACTTCAATGTGGAATAAGCAGTTGCTTAGCATTTTGTAACTGTTTATAAGTTTCTTTCAGACTGTTGCAGTTTTGACCTTTTTTGTGAAGGAGAGGATCTTAGTGCTTGAAATGGACAAGAAGTTATTGGTTTTACTCCATTGTGTTAATTTCATATGAAAGAAATGCTAACCTTTTCTTATTGTACTTATTGCCTAAGAGCTAAGTGTAAATAATTCTAGTCATAAAACAACTTTTAAAGTAGAATATTTCAGAAGAAAGTAACATCAAATATAGTGATATCAAACCTCATAATTTTAGCTTCTCTGATCCCATAATGAAAATATTGTTACTGAGCTTTTTTGATCTCTTATTGCTGATTTTTCTTTTGATAATACTTTTGCAGCCATCACCATATGGGTGAATAAAGTTCTTCTGGTGTTTTTTTACTGTTTTTCAGAACAGAACTGTGCTTGTAATGTTTTGTTATTTTATAATTTTAAGATGACCGTTATTGTGTTGAAAGCTCACAGGTAAGTATTGTAAAGGCTGCCTTTGGTAAAGGATACAGCTTGTTACTGCATAGCAGATCTTGCTAGCTGCTGCTGGGGGGGGAAGGGTATTTCTGTTTTCTCCAGTGCTACCTCTTGTTTTAGGGAACCAAACTTGCAGGAGACTAGCTGTGGCAAAAAAAGTTGTCTCTAAAAAGTTGTTTCAAGAGGCTTCATTTCCTTGAATCAGCTCATTGCAGAATAAGTATTGTTCCACACCCACCCAGAAAACCACCCCTTTTGGCAGCACTAACCTGATTGATTTTTCCTGCATCTTTGAACTATGTTGTTGCTTTACATAAAAATAGATACTAAAGCTTGGGTAATTAAACAATTAGTGCTATTTTTATTTGCTCTGTAGACTAATGAAATGTATAGTGTTATCACAGGGGGCTTACTTTCTCAATCTTAGTAGAAATATTAAGCTTGATGGTGTGTGCTGTTGTCTGTGCACCACACCCAACCCCCCCCCAACAAAGTGCATTGTTTGGTTTAAACGAATTCTTTTACCAATTTAAATGGATTTTCCTACCAGTTTTATTTTTTTCCCCACATAATCCTTTGTGGCTTATGTGGTATTTTTTACATAATCAGATATATTTCTTTTCCTATGTGATTCAATGTACCAGTTTAACAGGGAGCGTTTCTGGTACAGACTATAATTTGTATAACTGCAATTACTTGCATGCCATGGCTTTGTGAACTGAGCAGACAGTAACTAGCAGAATTTTAATTCTGCTGTGTTATGGTTTGAGAAAACACATAACTTGTTGTTTAGACAATTATTCTATGAATGAATGACTCCACCCAAACTGGAAAGGGGGACCGGGAAAAGCAAGGAAACACGATAGTTGAAATATAAATAGAATCAATAGGATAAGATTGAATAATTAACAGTAATACTAAAGAACCAGTATTAATGCCAATACTAATATATGATATACAAAAAATATACTCAGCCAATTATATCAGTAGGAAGCTGTGCAATGCAAGCAGCGGACAGCAAATGCTGGACACTGAGAGCACAGTGGCTTCGGGAGGAAGAGAAACCTCAGGGGTCTGGCACCAGGGTAGGAAGTTCTCTGGACCATCACCATCAAGGGATTGGAGAAACTACATAGCAAACTTCCTAATTTATATTGAATATGACATTCATGGTATGAAATAATCCAGTTGGCCAGCCTGGGTCGAATGCCCAGGCCTCACTCCTCCTCATCCCTGCACCTAGTGAGCTCATAAACACTGAGACCTTGAATCATAATAGCCTAACTGTCTATAAAGTAAATATTTTCACAAATTCAGACACTAGAGTCTTCTAAAAGTGGAGCTTTCCCCAGCATTAAAAGAAAAATTAGTCCTGTGTTGCTCTACCCGGGACATGCTCATTGTGTATCTTATCCTGTCAGGTTTCTGTTTATCTTCCCCTACCCCAGGCTAATAAGAGCAGGTTTGGAATATGTATTTCTTGGCTGTTTGCACCTTTGTCAAAGTGCAGCAAAGACTAATTCAGTGGAGAAGGTGTCATTGCTCTCAGCAATGGTTGTGAATGTTTTTTTCTTCCCTGCTGAAAGAAAAATACAATTGGTGATGTGCATTGGTATTATGTGGCAAAGTTTTGGTAGCAAGGGGGCTACAGGGGTGGTTTCTGTGAGAAGATGCCAGAAGCTGCCCCTGTGTCAGAGTGAGCCAGTTCTAGCCAACTCCAAGACAGTCCAGTTCCAAGATGGACCTGCCACTGGCCAAAGCTGAGCCCATTGATGATGTTGATAAGAAAGAGTAAAACAAACAAAAAGACCCCCACATGTGCAACAGCAGTTAAGAAATAGGGGAGAGAACATGTGAGAGGAACAAGTCTACAGACACCAAGATCAGTGATGGAGGAGGTGCTGGAGCAGAGATTCCCCTGAAGTTTGTGGTGAAGACCATGGGAAGCAAGTTGTCTCCATCCTGCAGCTCATGGAGGACCCCACACTGTAGCAGATGAGTGTGCCCTGAAGAAAACTTGTCAGCTATGGAGAGCCCATGCTGGAGCAGGCTCCTGGCAGGAACTGTTGCCCATGGAGAGGAGGTATGCCAGACCAGGTTTTCTGGCAGGACCTGTGACCCCATGAGGAGACCCATGCTGGAGCAGTCCATTCGTGAAGGATGGTACCCCATAGCAAGGACCATGCTGGAGCAGTGCTTGAAGAACTGCTGCCCATAGCAAGGGCTCTATATTGGATAAGGTAATAAAGGACTGCCTCCTGAGGGTGGGACTCCATGCTCGAGCAGGGGAAGAGCATGACGAAGAAGCAGAAGCACAGACAGCATGTCATGAACTGACTGTAACCCCTGTTCCCTGATCTCCTGTGCTCCTCAGGGGGAGGAGGTAGACAAGTTGGGAGTGAAGTTGAGCCTGGGAAGAAGGGAGGGGTGGGAGGAAGGTGTTTCCAGATATGCGCTTTATTTCTCATTATCCCACTCTCTTAGTTGACAGTAAATTAAATTAATTTTCTCAAGTTGAGTCTCTTTTGCCTGTGATGGTAACTGCCGAGTGATCTCACTGTCCTTTTCTCAACCCACAAGCTTTTTAATCTTATTTTCTCCCTCTGTCCTATTCAGAGGGGGGAGTGATAGAGAGGCTTGGTGGCCATCTGGTGGCTAGCCAAGGTCAACCTGCCACTTGAAGTCTATGAAAACTGCAATCTCTCTGATTTCGTATGCAAATTTTTAAGTAGTTGCTAAATTGGATGTAGTTTGATGCACTAGGTTGTGCCACACTAGGTTCTTGCTATGCTGTCCTGACCCTGCTTTACAAAAGGTATAACTGTTTCTTTGGTAGCTTCTCAACCCTCGAAATTGCCATTCTTGACTTTTAGAGCATCGGAAGTGTTACCTACTTATTTTTAGAGATCTGATGGTATCTTCAGAAATGTATTCATGAGCAGTTACCAGGATGCAAACTTAAAGAGGATCCCTCAATAACTTTGTTCTTGAATTAGAGCTGTAGGAAAGCATGGCTTAATGTCTGTGTTAATTGGACAGTATTTGTTATCTGCTTCCTGATTTTAATGGTTAGCATTCTTAACTAGGTACCTTAATTAGCTGTATCCTTTAGCTAACTGGTAGCAATCAAAATAAAGGAGCCTTCAACCTGTTTAGGAAACCTTTCTGGGAGCTTTCAGGAGGTGAGATGTTGAGTGGTAACTGCTTTGCAAAAATGGTTTGTGTTTTTTTTTTTTTTTTAAACTCGTGTGTCTTCTGAAAAAAAAAAAAAATCCTTTCCTGGAGGAAGAAATAAAAAAACCTTGTTCTTTCTTGCCTACTGACAGGGGGCACACAAGTTTGAAACTTCTTAAAATCTTCCTATGAGCTTATTTTTTTTTTTAAGAGAATAAAATCTTTTAGCAGATTAATTCCAATCTTGAAGAATGGGGAGGTTGAGTATTTTTCTTCTAACTTCAGAAAGGAAAGTTTAGAACATCCTTGAAAATATGTCAGAAGTTTGCTTTGTTACCTGTAGAACTGTCCTGATAGAAACTTACCAGGACGGGATGTGCAAGCAATAGCTTACTGCCATTGATTATTGACCAGTCCTATCTCTAACCGTCTACTGCCCTTTCTTGCTTTGTGGAACATCTGCTGAGGACTTGCACAAGCTGCTTTATTTTGCTAGTGAGGAACAAGAAGCAGTCCTGGGGAGGGCTTGGGGGCAGGAATTCAAAATGGGGATGCTTTTTGCAGCATCAGTGAGTTAAAGGAGCTCTTTTAGGGGCCTAGTACTAGAGCTGGTTCTAGGAAGGAGGAACTTTGGGAAATGGTCTTGGAAGGAGCCTTCAACCCTTTCATCCTTTCTACAGTTGACCATGCTTGTGGCATAGGTGTTGGGATCACAGAGGAGAGTAGATTTTGGATGCACTTTAAAGATTTGACCACAGGAACTAGTCCATTCTAAGCAATAACATCCATTTGATAGAATTGAAAGAGTTTGTATGGAGTTGTTTAAGGCTGTTATAGAAAGTGTAAAATAGATTAATGCATAAACTAGAAAATGGTTATATATCTAATTTGAAAGAGAACTAACAAATTATGCAGCCAGTCTTAAAGAGGACCCCTTTAATTTCATATACTTTTTTTTAAAAAAAAGAGTGCTTGCAAATTTACTAGAATTATATTTAAGTATTTATCTGCTATATCCTAAGTTCAATTAATGCAAGCTCTTTCTACATAAAATCAATGTTTAGCAACCATACTTATGGTTAACTTAAGATCTGCTAATATGTATTTGATGCAAAAAACTAGCTTCTTTTAATAGACAGATCTTTGGAATAGGTTGATACTACTTCTAGCTAACATATGCTGATCTGCTTAGTGGAAGTATTTTAAAGTGCATTTATCTGATGCAAAGAAATCTTTAAATGTAATTATTACTAGGGGAAAATGTGGGATGATTTAATAACTTGACCATGCCCATTTCACTAAGCATGGTGTTTATTGCAGATGGAAATCCTCCAGCTTAATTCTCTTTAGAGAGTTCTGACTGTCATGTAGTTTGGCTGTGTCAAGTGCATGCTTCACACTGCATGAAGCCTTAATGACTTGTTTCAGGATTAATCCAGTGCTAGTAAGAAGCAGGATATGAGGTCTTACACAAAGCTGGGAGGAAGCAACTGTCAGTTTCCTATTTCATTTCTTGATCCGTGAAGAATCAGCATAGGGGAATAACTTGACTTTCCTTAATAATGAGCGAACAAGATTATGAAGAAAGTGGGCCAAATCCAAGTGAGTCTTTTTAAAAGGCAATACCGTGGTTCTAAGGACTCTTAGCAGGTTCTGTTCTTCCAGCTATATTATAAAGAATTTATAAAGAGTTTTTGCAGTGTGTTTTCATTAGAAGTAGGCCGTGCTTGATCATAATAGTAGCCTAAGTAAAGGAAAGCTGAAATTTAGTGATGTTCATAAGGTGATGGATGTAGTATTAGAATCCTCCATTATGTAAAGGTGTTTAGAAGGACCTTAAGTATACCTTGTGCTGCTTTTCAAGATAACTTATGTAAATTGTGCTAGTCATTGATAAAAATAATGCAATAAATTAATGATATAGTAAATATATTTAGACATTTCTTCACTAAAAAACCCCACTAACCTGCAACTTTGAAGTAGGTTGCACTGAATTCTTAAGCCCATCTGATGCAAAAATTCAGAGGCAAGATATGTTCAAACAAGGTTATTCATACCTTTTCAGAATTTGAACTAAAGCACGGTAGCGGCTTTTTAAAACTTGCGTTTATGCTAGAGTTCTAAAGAATACTTCTATATGTTTTTGGATTAGGAGTGGTAAGAAATTAAATTTTTAAGAGTGTCCGAGTTCTCTTTAGCTGCCAATCAAAAATTTGGACCTATAGGAATATACATGATAGAGAATATAAAATTACAGTTTTTGCCACAGGTAGCTTTTTTGAACATGACACTTGTATACACTGGTTCTAGTAACTTTTAAACTTTAACAGTAAATGCTTGTTTACCCTTGTGCAAACAGGATCTCATTCTTAGTTTGTAGTGGTTTGTTCTTAATGTGACTGAATACTAACTTGATGAAAATGTTAACGGTTTTTAAATAAAAACTATGGTAATACCTGTATTCGCCTGTATCTGGCTAACCATAATCTTTGGAGGTACGTGGACTGTGATTGAGTTGCCCTTTGGAAACTATGAAAGGTTAGTACTTTCTGTGAAGTATTATTCTTCAACTGTGTTCTAACTTTATTTGCTATTGTCTAAAGCAGAAATTTTTAGTGGTTTGCGAAACTTTTTGGTTTTACACATGTTTAGACAACAGCTATACCTTATCATAGCCAAGCTATCTTATTTGAGGCCATGTGGTTGAAAAGTTTAGATCATTCTCACTTCTTTGAACATCACCTGTATTCTTATGACAATAAGAATCTGCTTTTATTTTTCAGATAGATGTTAAACTCCTACATGACAGGAGATGTAGATGCTTGCATTTTTGTACAAAACGTGTTTGAATATAAAGGCAAATAGGAACACTTATTGAATGTAAATCATAATGACAGACATAGTTTGGGACAGCAAGGAAGCAGTGAATCTGGAAAGGATTTAGGGGTCAGACTGGAATAGAATAGGATGAGCTTGGTTTAATGCTGTGGTAAAGAGGGCTAGCCTGATCCATGGAGTAGAGAGGTGATGATTATACTTCTGTAAATAGCAGGATTGAGAATGGTGTTAGAAGGCTGTACTTGATTTTTGAAGTTTGAGTATTTTTTTGAGTGTGACTTAAACTGGAGAGAATGTTGCCACAAAAAATGATTAAAGTTTAGGAAAATGTTTTATGAATTTAACTGTTTCAGTTTTTCAGAGGAAAGCTTGAGAAGATTTTGTAAGTATAGTCACCTTCACAGATAGAAAATACTAAGTGTGAGTTGTTAAATTTGGAAGGTCTACTAGGATGTTATAGCTAGAAGCTTGAAAAGAGCCAAATTTAAATAGAAATAAGGAACATCTTGTTTTAAATTATCAATTTATCTTGACAATGATTTTTTAATGCTTTTTTCTTATTTCAGTTCTGAAAACATCGAGATAACTGGTGACATCTCAGTGTTTTCCTTCTAAATTGTAGAGCCTAATGCAGAAATGAAATTCTGTAACTTGTGGAAAGACAGAGAATCAGATAAGATAGTCTGGTATTTTTGTCCTTAATCTCTCGAACAGGCATCCTGGTGCACATTTAGGATCATTTAAGTGATCATTTCCTTCTACTCCAAGCCCTCCTCTGCCACTTTCTGTAAGACAATATACCTGTAACACATTTTTCTCATACTCTGCCTCTTTTGATTAGGGGAAGGAGGGGGAGAGCCACTGTAGTTCTATGATTTAGTGATATTGGCATCAATGCTAAGGAAATGGGTTTGCTTACATTGATTGCTTATTCCTACATTGATGTTGTCTGTAGTTGCAGCACAAGCATTTGTGTAGTGAATGTACAAACTTGGCTGGATTAAAAGTAGCAGCAAGAATAAAAACAAAAGCAAAATCAAAACAACTCTCTCCCAGCTCAGCATTAAGCACATGCTGCTGTTGCGTTTACAATATACATCTCTGTATGAGGAACAGTGTGATACAGGGACAGAAGCCGGTGAGTAGTATGTGTGAGAAGAGAATGAGAGGGCCACCTCTTTGGTGGCAAAGGTGGCTTCTGCCTTTTTAACTTACGCTGTTCAGTTCTGGTTTACTCTGTATAAAATCGACCAGTTTGGATCAGCTTAGAAATCGTTAACTGGTAACATACCTCAAAGTATTCTACATGTCAGCGTTTGTGAGGATTGCTGCTCTGAAACTTCTGAGGAATATGAGTTTGAACAAAGTCTTTTGTGTCTATGACTAACACTTTGAATTGTGATATGCAGACATATTTCTGACATAAATTTTGTTTGCTGTGTGGAACGTTAATGAGAAATCATCTGATAGCATTGGCAGTTCTAAGCTTGAGGCTAGCACAACTCTGGGATGGTTTGTGATAACTTGTGTGGGCTATGCTGTAGAGGCGATTGGGGGGCTGGGTTTTATGGGAGTGCATGTTGTGATCATCTGTATGAATGTTCTGAATATTACCTCCCAAACTTGAGACATCTACTTTCTCTGTTTGCAGCTGTTTTTCTCACATATAAAAGAAATGTAGTTTGCAGCTTATTTCTATGTAAATATAGCTACACCCATAACAGTGCTTGTGTATCTGTAGAAATCAAGAGTAGGAATTTTTGCATGTCCCCTCAACACAGAAAATAACGTACAGGCTTCTAGGAAAGTTACATTAGTTACAGCTTTAGTTTGTCTTCTGTCCCATCAGTAAGCGGAGTTGTGCTATGGTCTGTGAACGTTCAATAGTAGATTAAAAATGTAATAATAATAATTTTAAACTATATATTGGGGGGGGGGCAGAAACAAATTTATTTGTTTGGCTACAGTTTTGATTAGTCTAATGCTACCCACTTTGAAGAATAGAAAACCTGTTCTGTGTTTTTCCCCTTTAAGTGTGTTGGGTGTATTTGACAAGACTTGTTAGACATTGTGCTCTGAGATTTTTTCCTATTGTAGCGAAGCCAAGTAACTGTTTAGAAATACAAGCATATAAAAGAAGGCTTCTCTGTTCTCCTGCCTATGGTTTAAAATACTTAATGTACAGTGCTGAGATGCTGATTTTTACCTCCAGGACTGGTAAGACAAAACTATTCTTTAACCTCAGACTTGTGAATAATGATTCACATTATTTGTTTGGCTACAGTTTTGATTAGTCTAGTGATACCCACTGAAGTAGTAACTCCAGTGACATTACACTCATATGAATGCAAAACAGTACTTGAAATTCCCCAGCTCACTTCTTGAAGAAGAATCCTTTCTGAAGGGATTGGAAGTACCCTGAAGGGGGTACTAATATTTAGCTAAGAAGTACAGCTACCAGCTGTCAATAGACAAGAAAATCAATAGAAGTGTGGTCTTAGCAAGACAAAAATATCAAGCTACCTTATTTTTATTTTATTACAATGCATTCATTGTAATAAATTAATTGTAAAAATTTTATCAAAAACAACATGGTCATTTCAAGGAATGGATCTAAAAGAGCAACAGTGTTCCAAAAATCTTGGGAAGAAAGTGCAAGATGTGCGCTTTCTTGCACTTTTTCTTGCACTTAGTGCAAGAACTAAGAAGTTCTAGTGCTTGTTGTATGCTTTAGCAAGAAGATGAGAGGACTCAACATGTATTTTCTTTGGGGACAGAGTTGCTCTGTTTCTACGGAAAAGCTAAATGAACCTTTCTCTAAGTACCATGGAGCCAATTAAAGGATAAATGACAATTTCTCAGACAATCTTGTGCCAAACCAGCATGTTCCATGCACTGTGAAACATCTTGAGGTATTGGTCTGTGAGGGTGAGTCTTTTGTGTTCACAGTGCACCTGCTGGCCTTGCGTTAAGCATTGGTGGAGGAGGGAGACCTAGCCAGGCTGTCAGACTTGAAGGAACAGGGGACCAGGTACGAACGGTAGAAAAACAGAAAAATGAAAGCTGGAGGATATGGATATATTGGATAAGAACAGTAGTTGTGGATGAGTTTACCAACAGTTCTTCTCTGTGTTGTGGAATTAATCCTAGAGCCATAATAGAAAATAGCTGTCTTCTGAGTCTCTTATGATAGTATGCGGCTTCTATGTCGTGATACCAGTAAGTGGTGATCGCTAACAATAGTGTTAATATGAATAGTCTGTTGGACAAGGAAATCTGTGAGGTGTGTAGTCTCTCCTCTGCTTGAGGAACTAAGATCTATTTCTGTCTTTATTACAAGAAAGATAATACTTTGTTCTGAGACTGGTGTCCATGTTTGCAAGAGCTTTGTTCAGGGACTTCACGTGAGGACAAGTGTCCTGGAGGGGGCAGAGTTGAGGACAAAGGGAGTGTACAACTTGTTCTCCAGATATTCCTTAATTTTATAGTGAAGAGGCTGGGTAGGTGCTGTTGCTGTAACTTGTAAATATAAAGGCGAAAGTACATAGGCAAGGACTTGAGACTGCTTGTAAATGTCAGTGTTGTGACATAATAGCTTTTGTATTACTTGGGCTGGAAGGCAGTGAAAGTGATGCTATTTTTTTTTTTTTTTTTTGAGGTATGCCAAAGGAGGTGAGGAGAGCTACAGCTTAATGAGATTGATAGAATAGACTTGAAGGAATAGAATAAATATAGCATGTAATGAAGGAGTCTCCATAACCTTTAAAAAATAATTCTTTTTACATTGCTGCTTTTTTTTTTTTTTTGTAACTTCCTGGCNNTGTAACTTCCTGGCTCAACTACTGGAATCTTTTTTGAGGGAGCCAGTAAAGTAATGAAAAGGTAGGCTGGGGGTTTTTGGTTGTTTATGTGAAATTCTATTATCAAGTGCTTTTAAGTAAACTGGAAAGATGGGGCAGGGGAGAGATGAGCACGTGTATTAATGAATAATAAGTAATAGGAGGCAGAACACGGTACGAAGATTAAACTGTTAAGTAAGTTTAATTTCCTTAAATGTGGATGTTGAGTCCATGTGTGACAAAACCACAGAGTTTGGCAGCTACCTCCAGTGTTATCCAGAACCAAAATTTTATGACTACTCTTTTATTGTACACCTTGTCTTTTTTTTTTAATTTCATTTCTAATTGTTCCACTTTTCCACCAGGGGATGGAATTGCCAGGGAGAGTAGTCCATTTATTAACAGTGCAGAGATGGACAGAGGAAACATGTATGAAGGAAAGAATATGGCTCTCTTTGAGGTAAGTTAAATAACCCAAAAATGTATTTCACCTTCAATTGAGACTCTGGTAGTAGATTTTAATAACTCTTTAGTAGTTTGGTTCCTGCTAACATTACATTTCAGTGGATTTGAATGGTGTAATAAAAAAAAGGTGCTACAAGTTTTTTGCCTTCTATATTTCAGTTTATCTATGTAGGCAAGAGCAGTACATTTTTATTACAGATTGATGTGAAGATATGAAATAAGCCTTCTTGCATTTAAAATTTTTGGGCTGGGATCTGGGAATTATTGTTAGAGAAAGCTTCTGAAAGTTAAAGGTAGTGGTTTAACAAAGCAGTATCCAGCTTTAAAAGGATTTTCAAATGTATTGAGTTCAACAGAAGAAACAGACTTCTCTTAAAGCATCAAAACTAAAACCAACTGTGATAGGCCATGACTTCGTTATATTGTCCAA
>VXBO01013315.1:58946-99099 GCA_013400135.1 Rhinoptilus africanus | reverse complement strand
TATCAGTATGATGTCCTATTTTCTATGATTTGTAACTTCACAGAATCCTAGAGTAATTTGGCTTGGAGACTTATCTTGAGGTCATCTGGTCCCCGCTCCCACCATCACATGTAAAACAAGGAAAATTTCCAAGCTGCTTTAGGATTCAGGAAGTTGCCTGGTAAAATTTTCAGTATCTTCAAGGACAGACATCCCAGAGCCTCTCTGGGCAACCTGTATGTTCTAGGGCCGTTTCAATAGCAGAACCTGCTTTAGGCAGGAAGTCTTCACTTACACTGGGAAGTGTTGTGTTCCTGCTCCCTTCTCCCACCTCCCCTCCACCGAAAAAAAAAAAAAAAAAAGAAAAAGCTCTACAACTATATTATCTGAAGCCAACAAATTTGGTTTTACTTGGGAAGAAAAAAAACCCCAAACTTTTCCTAGTATGCAAGTATACCTATCAAGTCTATAAACTATAGAAATAAAGATTTTGGCAGATGGAAGGGTTCACCATCTTGAATTTAGCACTCAGATGAAAGTCTAGCAATCTTCCAGTTCAAGCCTGCTTAGGAGAAAACTTGCATTTTGGCAGATAAAAATAACTGAAAAACTTATCAGTAGAGACATGGTCTCAGTTCCAAAAGTGAGTCTTAAAAAAAAATATTGGTATGTTATCCCTACAGCATGACTGAATCAACTGTACATCCCATGCTGATGAAACTGGACGAATTCCTTCTACGTGGTACTAGTTTGTGGAGTAGGTTGACCCTGACAATCGTACAACAGTTTTATTCACACAAGTGTGACACAACAGTTAACGGGAAAACTGTCTCTGTCTTGTTAATTAAGGACAAATGGCAAAACATACACCTTTATTTTAAAATTTTCAGAATTACTCAGGCTTAACAGAATTTGAACAAGTACTATAAGCATTTATATTGACAATTGCCATGGAAGTAAAGAAACAGATCCTAGACCAGCACAACACGAGCTTGCTATCAACTGCACAACTTATAATCAGGTTTTTACAGGAGCTACAAGAAGCACCACTTCTATTCTCCAGCAACTTCCTCAGTTATTCAGAACCCAAACTATTAGATCACATGAACAAAAATACAACTTACTCCTTGTTCCAGTACAGAGAGTTGATCTCTTGCAGCAACCCCACCAATGATCAACAGCTCCCTAAAATTACATCAATATACTTTAACATTTGCTAATTTTCTACTATATTCAGAAGATACATTAAACTGAAGACTGATTCTTTTATTAGAAGCTGACAACAGTTCTGAACGGTAATTTTAAGAACCAGAGAACAGGAAAACAATTAATTTTAAAATTCGTCCCTTCCTATGTAGTGTATTGTATATCGATTTGAGAAGTGAAAGTTTTGTTACTGAATTCTTGAATCGAATTTGATTATTCTATCGCTGTTGTATTAAACACATTAACACCTTAACCAATTTCATCTTAAAGAATCTGTTCCTGAAAGATCTCAAATATAAATTACCTTGGCAAGTTTCCTATGTTCTTGAAAGCCAGAAATGTAAATAACAGTAAATTAAATGAATCTTACATCATAGTTTGCCTCTCCTCATTGCTAATTCTCTGCAATTCTACTTGTAAATTGACTGTAGTTTAGAACATGAAGATACTTGTTTAAGTTTTATAAGCAGTCAAAAGAGAAACAGCTTTGGACAAAAGCAGCTTGTAGACGACTTTTTTCATAACTGCATCCCATGCTAGTCAAAAGAACGGCAGTAAGCAGATGTGCTTTTCTTGCTTAAAAATATTAACTATCATACACCTTTGATAATCTGAAGGAAAAAAAAATAACAGATTTGTCATACCAGAAAGATGTAGCCCATAGATTAAACACATCAAAACAACCCTAACTGGTCTGACTGGAGCTGAGAAGTCAGAAGTTTGGTTGATGGCAGGCGCTACTGAGGCCATTATCAGTAGCACTGCAGATTAAGGTCCATTTAGCTAGAGGAACACTCTCCATCCCCCTGCAAAATCACATCCATGTACAATACCATAAATACAATTAGTACAGGTGCACTGTTACCTTAATTTGGGATTATCAACATATTTTTTGAACTGCTTCACATTGTTCAGAGTTTGTTCTGCCAGCTCTCTTGAGGGTTCTACAATCAATGCTTTTGGAGCATTTGGAAGATTCTGTGTTTGAACCACTTGTGCATTTCCTAAGAGAAAAAAATATGCCATTAAGATAAACTACGTTCTATCCTGTATTTTATTTTTTACTGGAATTTTCTACTAATGATCTAAAACCTCATGATTCTACATGCTCCATTAAAGGGTGATATTATTGCACACGATTATTAATAGCTTCAGATTAATATTCACAGATTACAAGTCAATCTCTCCATGATAGTTGGTATACTGGCCATGCAGTATAACTAATTTTATTGCAGAGCTTAAACACACACACATATACATTTTTAAGATGACACTGCTGAGCGACCTAGCTAAACTTCTCTTCTTATCTGACGCATTTCTAAATTCAAAAAATTAGACTATTTGTGCCTTACGATGAAGAAATTTTGGAATACATTATAAAAGCACTAGTATTTCTACTAGTAAGATCACTTTACGACCCTAAGTATGGCAGTAATGAAGCAATTTAAGTGATCAAAACATGCTCTATAACACAACCTGAATATAGAACTGAGAGAAGCTTAAAAATCTAACCTACCTGAGTGTTGTGATTTTACAACACTACCATCAGGAGCCTTACAAAGACCAATATAGCCATCTTTTGGTGGAAACTTGAAGTCTTCTTCACCAAAATTGAATTTCAACTCAGCATTCTAGATGTCAACAAAGGTATGTCACACAGACAAATTCAAGAGACCACATTAAATGAGAAACAATTCTGTAATTAATTTCCCCAGGAGAAACCAGATAGATGAGGAAGAGGGGAAGGTGTGTTTTCTCCCATCTTACACATTCCCCTTCCCCAAGTCAGATCTAAAACCTGCCAGACCTTTCGTGTGCGATTCTAGCTCTTAAAACTCTTTTCTTCCCTATGAAAGCATCTCCACTTTTACAGACACATGGAAAACTCTTTTGAACTTTTATCTTCCGTTCATTTTCAATGACAAATCACAATTAAAAAACCAACACAAAAAATAAAAAAACCCAAACACCCTTTTTTTTTTTTACTTGTACATTGCTCTGACCACCAAAAGGTTCTGTTAAAACCTTTACTTGGTAAAAAAATCACCCCAAAGAAACTAACTCCACAAAGGCATAACACTACACTACTGTCATGGCAAAGTTGAGAATAAACAAAACAAGAATTTTGGCACTTTGAAGTTACTGCTTATATCGTTGAATCACAGTATATTGAAATGTAATACTGGCAAGATAGCACTGGTATTACGAATTAGTCATCCATGCTAGAATTTAAACATTCAGTATTTAACTTGAACAGGACTCAAAGCTAACACCCTGTGGTGACCACTCCAGCAGCGAAATACTAGTAGACCAAATGAAACAGGAAGTGTACAAGCACAACTCCAGTAATTTTAGGTGGCTATGCAAGTTTTATACTTTAGTTAGTTACCAAAACTAGAACAATTTTCATGACCTTACACCTCTGTGATATTCCTAAGTTACCTTCAGTACACAGGCTGCAAAGAGTGCTTGGTTCTTTATGTGTGGTGGGATTTCAAATGCAAGGCCAAGGTCCTTCCCTGAAAGAAGGGTTCATTCAGTCAAGACACCACATACGTGCATTCCTCTCCTTGACCCTCTCCCTGTACAAGCACACCAATAAAATATCAAAGAAAAAGTGAATACAACTTACCATTTTTGGAAAATTTTATTTGTCCTTTATCTATGTCTAGGTAACACCCAATTGTATCATGCATAGTGAATTCCTGTAACAAAAAGAAGTTTGTGAAGCTAAGAGATTTTAGTCTTCAGTCTATTAAGAAAAATTCCTGCTTACATTCCATCAAGTTTTACAGTCTTCACACTTCTCCCTACTCAGTGCTAATTTTTGAGAGAAGCAAGTTCAGTTTATTCCAATACAGACAGGTTGGTGTTGCTCAAGCTAAGACTGAAATAAGTCAAGAATTAAATCCAAGACATCAGTTAACCTCTAACCTGTAACACACAGAAAAGGTTTATCTTCTAAATAGGAGTCAATGTATTTGCAGTCTAACCACAATCATAAGCCTCAAGCTGACAACTGCTTTTGTTCAATCTATTAATAGGCTTTTATCCAAAAATAGTTCAACATTTCACTGTACTTTTGCACAGTGACCCTCCCTTAAAACTTGGCACTATTACAAAAGACAGCTGGTTTTCACAGCACAGAACCAACATGCAAAACTTTTATTAAGTTTTTACCATGTTAATAATGTTCCTACTAGGATTCTACCAATAAGCAATTCGAGCTTACCTCACCATAGCTGTCAAATTGCTTGTTGTGAGACTTCTTACCAGTGCCACCAAAGCCAAAGCCAAATTTATCAGTGCCTGAAGACAAGAGAAAGCATGGCTTTTTATCTTTGGGCTGACAGGTTACATTTTTTCCTCCTTCTATCAGCAACCGAAACCTCTAATGCTACCAAGTAAAAAAGTAATACACAAGGCTAACTAAAGACTTCTATCTTTGATATACACTAAACCAGCATTTTAGTACCAGTACATTTGTTGATTTTACTAGTCTTCAGTCATCTTCATTAGAAAACTGAAATAAAAGGAAAAAACTCACAAGAAACACTGCCACCACCTCCGCAGATTTCCTCTTACAGGAAGAACATTATTTTTACAAAAAGTTTTTAACTCCCCAATACTGATGTCCTTCCCAAGGAACCCACTCTCTGCAAGACTATGAAAACAGTCTGTGGGATTCTTCTTTTGAAGGAAACTCACCCAAATCTAGTGAAGCCTGCATAGTTGACCAACCAACTCTGCACAGGCCTTGGTCATGGCAGGAAACTTCATAGTAGTATTTCCCTTGAAAAGAGAAAGAAAGAATCTGAAACACCACCTACATTTCAATTTCATCAAGGTGGTTCAGTTTGGCTGCTTCCAAGACCATGCAAGTCTAACATTTCCACCCCTTCTGAAAGAGTCATAAAACCCCCTATTGTGTTAGTGCCAAAAAGGTTCTGTAGGCACCTATGTATGTAATATAAACAACAGATTACCAGAGAACAGCAAGCAAGAGGGAGAAAAAGTATAGGCTGAGAGGTTGTGTGTGAAAGGTTCCAAAGGAGTGCTAAGCTAGAGACAGCAGTGGTTCTATTCAGTCGACAAGAACTGATAAACTCAGAACACCAGGGGTCTGACAAATTAGTAAAAAACCACCAGCGTGCGTCAGCATCAACAACTGGTTGTATAACTTCAAACACATCCAACTGGACAGACAGACTACAGGATTATCTGCACAGATGCTGAAATGAGAGTGAGGGTCTTTCTGAGCACGCAGCTGGAACCACTGCAGTATCAGCATAACTGCGTCTGAGTCAAGAGTTGGGGTTGGCCTCTCATCTGTTGCTCCAACCATGTAACCATAAAACTTGTGCACACATGTGCCTGTATGAAACGTGCGAGAAAACAACTGAAAATACTGTGGGAGTATCTATTTCCTATTAACACCACCTTAACTTCTTTACCTTGAGGGTGGCAGAGCACTGGAACAAGCTGCCCAGGGAGGTGGTGGAGTCTCCGTCTCTGGAGACATTCAAAACCCGCCTGGACGCGTTCCTGTGTAACCTGCTCTAAGGTGGCCCTGCTCTGGCAGGGGGGTTGGACTAGATGATCTACTAAGGTCCCTTCCAACCCTAGGATTCTATGATTCTATGATTAATAAAATGTGCTCTAACTAGTATTACTTGTGATTCTGTCTCCTCCGACTCAATCCCCTATCAGGAAAAAAGGTGATTTAGAACGAGGAGAGCAAGCCAGTTCTGTCATTCCAAAGTCTTCAGCTAGCAATAAATCGAGTAATGCACATTTGCTCAGATCAATAGTTAAGTTTTAAATGCAACAATCTACATTAACAGTGGGTGACAAGCAGGCATTTTAGTTTAACGTCTAGAACAGTCTCTAAAATACATAATTTTATATCTACCTTTAGTCACACCTCTAGTTGCTCTGCATCCATGCCATTCTTTTACTTCTCTGCTTTGACAACACAAACCATCGGATCCAATCGCTGAAAATTACAAGACAGTTTTAGTTAAAGAAACTGCCTCTCTAACTGCTTTTAAAGAAGTTTTCATGCACACTTTCTTCTAAGTTTATTCTTTTTTTCACCAAGTGAACGTTTTCAAGTGACTATTTAAAGCAGCATTAGGACAACTCACCAAAAGCTGATCCTCTATCATATGGGTTCATTTGCCATTTATTCAGCACTAGGTTTGAAAAAAAAACAGCAACAGAAAAAGTATTAAACCAAGATAAGCCTGGGAAACTCAAAGTAGAAGTTCACATTGGCTCCACAGTGTTTGACTTAATTTTCTAGGGAGACAGCTTTGTTCCAATGCAATTCACACAAAGTCAAAACGAAGGCTTAACAACTAGGAGGGGCACAGCTGCATAATGCAAAGGTATTCTATAAAAGTTTAGATTCTTCCATTAAGGAGAGCACAGATTAAGTTAGTTAAAAATACAACTGAAAACAATGAAGACATGTATAAAATGAGGTACAGATCCACATCATCACAACCAAATTCAGCTAGAAAAATACCCAAAACTAAATTAAGAGCAATACATTTGAAATGTATTCGCTATTTCTCTTCCAAGTTTACATTAAGATATTTCACAGGGTGATCAGTTAAAATACACTCTTCATTACTGAAGAGCCAAGATACATGCACGTATAGCACATAAAATTTCTGACTTCACTTTTCATATACCCAATAGCATGTTGCAATAAAATCAAGAGGTTACACAGTACAAAGTTGGGGGTTTTTTTATAAAACTAGATGCTATTTCAATTAGGATTACTGAGTGTATTTACATTACATTCCTTCAAGAAGGATTTGATTTTTCCTGCTCAGTTCAACGTTTACTATTTCAAATCTGCATGTTGTTATCCAGCTTCCAAACCCAGCCACGTGCTAAAAGGAACGCAACAGCTTTATTCAGCACAGCAGAATTCAAAGACACACTACAGTGCTACCTCAGCCACACAAAAGTAAGTTTAAGCCTAGAAGAGGTGTCTGCTGAAGCACACTTAAGAGGCCCAAACAAACTGTGTGGTGTCACTGCTGATATCTTGTCTATCCCTGCCACTGGAAGACTTTTTTTAACTCCTTTTTTAACTCAACTCCTTTTTTTTTTTTTTAAGGTGGACACTACTACCATGTCACATCTTGCAAGGCACTAAACTAGTATGGCTTTCAAAAGAACACTGAAGAGTGTGGTGTGGATCAGCCAGACTTAAGCTGGAGAAAACGAGCATCACTAAGAGATTGTAGTCAAATGCACCCCAGTTCTTACCATGACTCCATCAGTAAATTCGTATTACTGTTTTATAATATCTGGATGATGATATTCTAAGTTATGGTATGCCAAAATAAGATAAAAATACTTATCTAATCGCAAGTTAGCTTAATTTTGCTTTCAGAGGTGATGGAATCGAGATGAATTAATAGTGTTCCAAACTTTAGGAGTGCGACATACAAAAACTTACCTGCCCCACCAGTTTTAATAGTTGCTTTCCCTTTCTTGCCTTCCATCTGGTCCTTCAGCGTTTCATAAACGATCTGGATAACTGGAATGCTAAAAGCCTAAAATGTAAAGTTATTTTAATTCCACAATTTATACAGATATTTCCAGACCTACAGTTATTTTAATTCCACAATTTATACAGATATTTCCAGACCTACAGTCTAGTTTTCAGGTGCAATACTCAGAGTCAGAAACACTTTAAAACATGCCTATGCATATGTTTGTAAAGACTATTAATAATACTGCTTCAATACATATACGCTTACATATAATACATATAAGCATATATAAATACATATAAAGTATAATACATATAAGCAGACACACAAACACACACACACCAGCTCTCACCGCTTGAAAGACTTACTTTCTGCAAATTTAAATTTGATTACTTACACCAGTTTTCCCACTCCCTGTTTCAGCAGCCTGTAAGAAGAAACAATAAAGAGTTTAACCAGAGTTGCAACTTAAACTGTAAGGACTGTTCTACAGTTCTATTCTAATAAACTATAAACGAAGCTTACTTTTATGTCTGCATAATACAGAAGATCTCAGAGAGTAATATCATTATACAAATTAGATGTAAATACAGACACAGAAAACCTTTACAATAGACATAAAAAAACCCCCAACAGATGAAATCAGACAGCTCTCTCCTTCATGCAGCAGTGCCTGTCAAGTAGTCAAAAAATAAAGCCTAAAAAGAATGAATCCCATCTGCAAGAGCAGTTTGAAACACACTGGGACTTCAAAGAGGTTTTTAGCTGAAGAATATACTTTCTACTGAAGAAGGACAAGAGACCCAGTCTAACTATGGACCCTTCTGGAAAGAAGGGAACTGACTGCACAAACCATTAAAAGACAGGCTTTCTTGGAATAGGGCTATCCTGTGTACATACCATAAGTACATCACCACCTCCCAGGATCAGCGGGATGGATTCTGCTTGGATATCCGTAGGAAGACTGTAGGAAAGAACACAGTAACACAAATTGATCTTTCCAGTAGAAAAAAGGCTTCTATCGGAACTCACAGAAACCTCAGTGGTTTGAAAGATGGGAAATAGCAGGTAAACGTTATTCGTCCTGGCTTGCAGCTAAGGAAACGAAAAGGATTCCATTTACAAGGAGAGCTTGGAACAGCAGATGTACCTTGACAGGAAGCGACTAGTGGATGCAGCAGGTTCCGCTGCACCCTGACAAGAGGGCTACATCTCGCATTGCTATGATAAACTATAAAAGAAACAGATTAATTATATATTCCCTGGTTTCCCTTCTTCAAGGGAATTGCACTTTTAAAGCCGCTTATACAGCCCTCACTTACAAGATTCCTATTCAAAACTGGAAAAGAAAGTAAAGATAACTAAATGTGACTATCATTTTCAGACAATCACAGCTAATTAATACCACACATATGAGAAAAGAACTACAAACACTAAGACTGTTCATTCTGATAACGTTCTGAATGACAGATCAAAACAGGCTCTGACATCAAATGTTTTAGACAAACAAGTAACTAAAACCAGGAAGAACATTTGTAGAAGACTGACACACAAGCATTAACTCTGAGGAACACAAATTCAGATCCCAGTCTGGAAAACATTTACTAAACTAGCATTAATTACAGGACAATATTTCATCCAATAAACCCACAGTTTCATCCAATAAACAAACCAGAAGCATAGATGCAGAAGCTCAAAGGCTTTTATCAAACAAATGACACTGACAGAAGCAGATGTGCTTTGCTTGTCCAAATTTAAATGTTACTACTGCATTCACAATTGGTGTTCTTCAGTCATTTACACACACAAAAAAGTGCATGAGATGCAATGACAGTTAAAGGAAAACACGTATCTGCTTTGTTTTAATGGGACAGCAGAGATATTTTAAGATGCATGTCATATATCGCTGAAAGACAAATTAGATTTTGCCAGGCCCAAATGCTTTCCTACTTACAGCCAGTCCATCTCCTCCACTGCTTGAGCTATCTCAGGCATAACACCCATTTCTGTAAGACAAGAGAAAAGGAACAAGCAGTATTATTTACCTCGACATAGTCCAAAAGATTTCCAAGTGTCAACACTTCCAACTACAGACAAAAATAAAAAGTGTTCTTTTCAGCAACAACATGTGCAGCCTTCTCTGTAGAACTCAAGTGATAGGTAAGAAATACCTCCCTTCCCAGCGTACAGTTTTGACAGTTATCTCAGCTTACAGTGGAGTAAGTCAGGTTTATGCCAGGCGTAGGGGCAGGTGCTGACATAACAGCAAAGCACACGCACTGGGAACTGAGTACCATTTCAAGGGCAAGGTACTTATCTTTGCACATTTAAGGAAATCGCCTACGCAAACAACAGGGAAGACTTTGTTAGTCACAAATACCCTGACTCTCTCTACAGTTGTGATATAAATAGTTTTCAAAAAAAAAAGAAGAAAAACCTGTACCATATAGGGACTCAAATTTGAGATGTTTAAGTTTCACTTCACCAAATCTTGTCTTACACACTTACAGAAGGTATATCAATTAGACAGTACTTTTATTTTCATACAGTTACTGATCACATCCAGCTTTGAAAGCTTTTTTTCATTAGATACCCCTTCTAGCAAACTCATATTAAAGTCTGATATCGAGACATCCCTCAGATGCAAGTTAAATATGAAGCATATAATAATGTTTGTACATTGATAAGCAATTTTTCTTTATTTAAAGAAGAAAAAACCCACACCTCCAGCTATGCAATAAGGGCAAGAAGAAAGCAGATCTCAGCCAACCCGTATGTTGGTAGAATACCATCAAAATAAACAATTTAGCTGCTGGTTATCTCTTCAGGTGCATAGGATTACCCTAAACTAGTTTCTTTAAGTATAAATATGCACCTATCTAAAGGGAGCTTTTACACACTAGCCTGTACAGTGTCATATACTGGTTTTCACATGTACCACACACATATACACCCACAGAGATGGGCTGACATATATGGATACATGCAGCCAAAACTGGTTCTTCCATTTGCTATAATAATGCTACAAGAAACACATTTTATTTGCAGGATGATTCCAAAAAGCTTTAACATTTTCAAACATTAGCACGTATTCCTACAAAAACAGTCAAGCTGCATAAGTAAAAAGCTTTTTCAGAGCAATTAAAAAAGCTATTGACTGCCAATTATGCATAAATCCCTATGTTATTTTTCCATTTTTATTTTACTTCCAGTTCACGCAGTTTAATTCCGTATACAGTACAAGGGTTTAATCAAACAATGGCACTATGACATTTTCCTCAAGTACAGTCAAATTGATCCTGCAGTCTAGCATCTAAACTCATCCCTAGGTCTGTGGAAGAAGGTTCAGCATTATCCTTCATGATTAGATATAAAGAGGTCAGTTAAAAAATAAAAAGAGGTCANTTAGCACGTATTCCTACAAAAACAGTCAAGCTGCATAAGTAAAAAGCTTTTTCAGAGCAATTAAAAAAGCTATTGACTGACAATTATGCATAAATCCGTATATTATTTTTCCATTTTTATTATACTTCCAGTTCACGCAGTTTAATTCCGTATACAGTACAAGGGTTTAATCAAACAATGGCACTATGACATTTTCCTCAAGTACAGTCAAATTGATCCTGCAGTCTAGCATCTAAACTCATCACTAGATCTATGGAAGAAACTTCAGCATTCTCCTTCATGATTACATATAAAGAGGTCAGTTAAAAGAAACAAATTATAAACTCATATACATTAAAATTTTATAGTACCCTAATGTTGATTGGTTGCCTATGTGTGCATGTATGTGCATGGGGTGGATAAACAGTGATGTTTTCTCCTTCAACAATTAAGTTTTTAGATTATAGTTCACACGTATATTTCAAATGATATCACAGAACAGAGCTACACTTATAAAAACCAGTTATTAGCCACAGCAATACGCAGAACAGTTATGATGGACCGGGGAGAGAGTCTGACAGAGCAGCCCCGGTTGCCAGCCACATATATACCAGACACACACTCGGGACAGCAAATCCGTTTTGGTAACCGCTTCTGAAGGCCCACAAGAGCCCTAGGCGCCGGGAAGAGCACCCACATCCCCAAGGCCTCTCCACCTTAGGCCGCGGTACGTCCCACGCCACGGAGGCCCCGCGCCGGGGCAGGCCCGGGAGCCGCGCCCGGCGCTGACAGGGCCCCTGGGCCGCGGGGAGCGCGGGACCCGCCGCCCCCGCAGGGCGCCGGCAGGGCCGGAGGGCGAGGGGCTCTCCCGGAGCTCCGCTGCCGCCACCCGTCCCAGCTCCACGTACCCGAAAAGGCCGCCATCTTCGCGCCGCGAACGCCGCCAGCCGCCGGAAAGAGCAAGCGCCCGGCCCGTCCGCGGCTTTATGGCGCCGGCCGGGAGCGGGAGGCGCCGCACCGCGTTCCGGGCCCGGCCCGTTTGTGCCCCCTGCGGGCGCAGGGCTGGGAGGCGGCCCCACAGCCGACCGCAGCAGGAATTATTTTTGCTCTGTTTGCGGATTTTTAGGGTACGCTCCGGTCACCTGCTCGCGGTTTCCTCACTTTTCCAAAAGCTTCCAAAAGTTTTTTTTACCCCTCGTTTTTTCTGCCTGGGGTCGGTCCGTGGTGCCAGCCCCGCCGCTGGAGCTCGGCGCAGACAGGCCAGTCTCCAGAACCCATAGTCCAGCTTACACCTAGGGCCATTTGTATTTTAAATACCAAATGGGTGTTTGCAATGAGAATCTGCTTTACACTTGGATACGACGCTGCCATCCTTTCATTTCGTCAGCGTAATTCACGCTTGCATGGTTTTCTATAACAAACATACTTCAGAGAATCACAGAATCGCCTAGATTGGAAGGGAGCTTTCAGATCATCTCATCTAGAACAACCATCAACCTAACCCTGACAAAAACCATCGCTCCCAGCACTATGTCTCCTTGCCTTTTAAATACCTCCAGGGATGGTGCCCCAACCGCTTCCCTGGGCAGCCTGTTCCAGTGCTTAACAACCAATGCTTAAAAATATTTGGCAGCAAGTATTCATAGTTTTACATGAACAACGGTACCTTCCCACGTTGATAACACACTGATTTATTTTTTCAGACATACGTTAATGGGGACACAGTCTTCTCCAGCTTTTACAGAAGTTTCCCCAAATCCTGCACAATCTTTTTCTAGGATAACTTCTAATGAAGTTAAAGGGAAGAATCTCCGGGGTGTTATTATAAAAGTAAAATTAGATTGCAAATGAAAAAAAATGCAGCTTTTACAGTTACACCATGAATCAGTGGTGCATTTCTCTGCTAAGCGGAAGACAGAGCATAATACGTGGCCAGCAGGTCGAGGGAGGTGATTGTCCCCCTCTACTCCACTCTTGTGAGACCCCACCTGGAGTCCTGTGTCCAGTTCTGGAGCCCTGACTACAAGAAAGATATGGAGGTGCTGGAACATGTCCACAGAAGGGCCACGAGGACGATCCAAGGGCTGGAGCACCTCTCCTATGAAAGACAGACTGAGAGAGTTGGGGTTGTTCAGTCTGGAGAAAAGAAGGCTCCAAGGAGACCTTACTGTGCCCTACCAGTATCTTAAGGGGGCCTACGGGAAAGCTGGTGAGGGACTTTTTAGGATGGCGGGTAATGGTAGGACCAGGGAAAATGGATTAAAACTAGAGATGGGTCGTTTCAGAAAGGACATTAGGAAGAAGTTTTTCACCATGAGGGTGGTGAGACACTGGAACAGGTTGCCCAGAGAGGTGGTGGAAGTCCCATCCCTGGAAGTTTTTAAGGCCAGGCTGGATGGGGCTCTGAGCAACCTGATCTAGTGGGAGAGGTTGGAACTAGATGATCTTTAAGGTCCCTTCCAAACTTGACAATTCTATGATTCTGATATTTTTCCATCAGGAAACACAACTTAAATATTTTCTAAGATAGTCCTCAAATGCAGACATGTCTGGTTCAAAGACCAAATAGACCACAACATCTCGGAGAATGCAGTTCTCTTGATTACTGCGTTGCAGTGTGAGTACTGGCTTTGCCTTAGAGGTTTATTTCAGGACCCTTGTAAAAATGCTTACTGAGCCCTACTGCCTGTCAGCTTACGCTGTAGAAACCAGGTGCTCTGCAGAGAAAAATACAGCAGGTATTTTACATCTCTAGTGGCAGGCTGTTTGCATCCTGATGGCTTCCCATATATTAATAATTCCTTCGGAAGTGTCTTCATTTGATGTGCTTCCTTTCTTTCACTATTATTTGCTGTATCTGTCAATCATAATTTTGCTTGCTTTTGGATAAATGATGAATCTAATAATTTTTAAAGGCATAGTATGAATAATCTCCAGAGTCAACCGTGATTCTGATAAAATGTGTATGTAGGCAGACTCAGGTATCAATACATAGCGGTGCTTGTTGACGGGGAACCCAGAATGTAATTTTGTAATAAATCTCACACAATTCTTTGAAAGCTATGGGCACGACATTATACTAGTTGTTATTGCTTTACAAACTACATTGTTAAATACAGATAATTACATTAAAGATACAAGCAGAAAGCATTTTTTCTCAGTAGTTTCNGCTTAACAACCAATGCTTAAAAATATTTGGCAGCAAGTATTCATAGTTTTACATGAACAACGGTACCTTCCCACATTGATAACACACCGATTTATTTTTTCAGACATACGTTAATGGGGACACAGTCTTCTCCAGCTTTTACAGAAGTTTCCCCAAATCCTGCACAATCTTTTTCTAGGATAACTTCTAATGAAGTTAAAGGGAAGAATCTCCGGGGTGTTATTATAAAAGTAAAATTAGATTGCAAATGAAAAAAAATGCAGCTTTTACAGTTACACCATGAATCAGTGGTGCATTTCTCTGCTAAGCGGAAGACAGAGCATAATACGTGGCCAGCAGGTCGAGGGAGGTGATTGTCCCCCTCTACTCCACTCTTGTGAGACCCCACCTGGAGTCCTGTGTCCAGTTCTGGAGCCCTGACTACAAGAAAGATATGGAGGTGCTGGAACATGTCCACAGAAGGGCCACGAGGACGATCCAAGGGCTGGAGCACCTCTCCTATGAAAGACAGACTGAGAGAGTTGGGGTTGTTCAGTCTGGAGAAAAGAAGGCTCCAAGGAGACCTTACTGTGCCCTACCAGTATCTTAAGGGGGCCTACGGGAAAGCTGGTGAGGGACTTTTTAGGATGGCGGGTAATGGTAGGACCAGGGAGAATGGATTAAAACTAGAGATGGGTCGTTTCAGAAAGGACATTAGGAAGAAGTTTTTCACCATGAGGGTGGTGAGACACTGGAACAGGTTGCCCAGAGAGGTGGTGGAAGTCCCATCCCTGGAAGTTTTTAAGGCCAGGCTGGATGGGGCTCTGAGCAACCTGATCTAGTGGGAGAGGTTGGAACTAGATGATCTTTAAGGTCCCTTCCAAACTTGACAATTCTATGATTCTGATATTTTTCCATCAGGAAACACAACTTAAATATTTTCTAAGATAGTCCTCAAATGCAGACATGTCTGGTTCAAAGACCAAATAGACCACAACATCTCGGAGAATGCAGTTCTCTTGATTACTGCGTTGCAGTGTGAGTACTGGCTTTGCCTTAGAGGTTTATTTCAGGACCCTTGTAAAAATGCTTACTGAGCCCTACTGCCTGTCAGCTTACGCTGTAGAAACCAGGTGCTCTGCAGAGAAAAATACAGCAGGTATTTTACATCTCTAGTGGCAGGCTGTTTGCATCCTGATGGCTTCCCATATATTAATAATTCCTTCGGAAGTGTCTTCATTTGATGTGCTTCCTTTCTTTCACTATTATTTGCTGTATCTGTCAATCATAATTTTGCTTGCTTTTGGATAAATGATGAATCTAATAATTTTTAAAGGCATAGTCTGAATAATCTCCAGAGTCAACCGTGATTCTGATAAAATGTGTATGTAGGCAGACTCAGGTATCAATACATAGCGGTGCTTGTTGACGGGGAACCCAGAATGTAATTTTGTAATAAATCTCACACAATTCTTTGAAAGCTATGGGCACGACATTATACTAGTTGTTATTGCTTTACAAACTACATTGTTAAATACAGATAATTACATTAAAGATACAAGCAGAAAGCATTTTTTCTCAGTAGTTTCTTCCTGAAGTGTTTTCCCAGTATTCAGCACACCTTGTGTATTGTCCTGAATTCATAGTTTCCAAATTTAAATTTTAGTTTAACCTAACTCTGGGCTGCACAGTTGCCTACNCATTAAAGATACAAGCAGAAAGCATTTTTTCTCAGTAGTTTCTTCCTGAAGTGTTTTCCCAGTATTCAGCACACCTTGTGTATTGTCCTGAATTCATAGTTTCCAAATTTAAATTTTAGTTTAACCTAACTCTGGGCTGCACAGTTGCCTATAAGACTGAGAGGCTACTAAATACAAGCTAAAATTAGAGTACATGAGCAGAAGTAGCAAGGTGTGAGGTAATTTTCTTCCGATTTTACAAACACTTCATAAAATCATAGGAAGTAGGCAGGAGAGAGACTGAAACCTTAGCTCTTTCATAATAAACAGCCTCATTTTTATCTGCTTGAGAGAGCTGAACTCTATGAGTGCAAACATCTGTAGAACTGAATATATAACTTGCTTTTCTCCCCCTTTTTTCCCCCTATTGAATAAGGCTTTAATTAATATACCCAGGCTTTGCCTACATTAGGTGTTCCTTACCCTAAATTCTCTCCCTACCAGCTTTCTGGACCACCAACACCAGGCCGCAGCCGCAGCTACCTCCGAGGGCAGCCCTGTTGAGGCCGCCACGTCGGCGGGGTGGCCCTGATGGTGGCACCTCGCTGCCGAGCAGCGGTGGGCGATGGATAANAGCCTGTTCCAGTGCTTAACAACCAATGCTTAAAAATATTTGGCAGCAAGTATTCATAGTTTTACATGAACAACGGTACCTTCCCACGTTGATAACACACTGATTTATTTTTTCAGACATACGTTAATGGGGACACAGTCTTCTCCAGCTTTTACAGAAGTTTCCCCAAATCCTGCACAATCTTTTTCTAGGATAACTTCTAATGAAGTTAAAGGGAAGAATCTCCGGGGTGTTATTATAAAAGTAAAATTAGATTGCAAATGAAAAAAAATGCAGCTTTTACAGTTACACCATGAATCAGTGGTGCATTTCTCTGCTAAGCGGAAGACAGAGCATAATACGTGGCCAGCAGGTCGAGGGAGGTGATTGTCCCCCTCTACTCCACTCTTGTGAGACCCCACCTGGAGTCCTGTGTCCAGTTCTGGAGCCCTGACTACAAGAAAGATATGGAGGTGCTGGAACATGTCCACAGAAGGGCCACGAGGACGATCCAAGGGCTGGAGCACCTCTCCTATGAAAGACAGACTGAGAGAGTTGGGGTTGTTCAGTCTGGAGAAAAGAAGGCTCCAAGGAGACCTTACTGTGCCCTACCAGTATCTTAAGGGGGCCTACGGGAAAGCTGGTGAGGGACTTTTTAGGATGGCGGGTAATGGTAGGACCAGGGAGAATGGATTAAAACTAGAGATGGGTCGTTTCAGAAAGGACATTAGGAAGAAGTTTTTCACCATGAGGGTGGTGAGACACTGGAACAGGTTGCCCAGAGAGGTGGTGGAAGTCCCATCCCTGGAAGTTTTTAAGGCCAGGCTGGATGGGGCTCTGAGCAACCTGATCTAGTGGGAGAGGTTGGAACTAGATGATCTTTAAGGTCCCTTCCAAACTTGACAATTCTATGATTCTGATATTTTTCCATCAGGAAACACAACTTAAATATTTTCTAAGATAGTCCTCAAATGCAGACATGTCTGGTTCAAAGACCAAATAGACCACAACATCTCGGAGAATGCAGTTCTCTTGATTACTGCGTTGCAGTGTGAGTACTGGCTTTGCCTTAGAGGTTTATTTCAGGACCCTTGTAAAAATGCTTACTGAGCCCTACTGCCTGTCAGCTTACGCTGTAGAAACCAGGTGCTCTGCAGAGAAAAATACAGCAGGTATTTTACATCTCTAGTGGCAGGCTGTTTGCATCCTGATGGCTTCCCATATATTAATAATTCCTTCGGAAGTGTCTTCATTTGATGTGCTTCCTTTCTTTCACTATTATTTGCTGTATCTGTCAATCATAATTTTGCTTGCTTTTGGATAAATGATGAATCTAATAATTTTTAAAGGCATAGTATGAATAATCTCCAGAGTCAACCGTGATTCTGATAAAATGTGTATGTAGGCAGACTCAGGTATCAATACATAGCGGTGCTTGTTGACGGGGAACCCAGAATGTAATTTTGTAATAAATCTCACACAATTCTTTGAAAGCTATGGGCACGACATTATACTAGTTGTTATTGCTTTACAAACTACATTGTTAAATACAGATAATTACATTAAAGATACAAGCAGAAAGCATTTTTTCTCAGTAGTTTCTTCCTGAAGTGTTTTCCCAGTATTCAGCACACCTTGTGTATTGTCCTGAATTCATAGTTTCCAAATTTAAATTTTAGTTTAACCTAACTCTGGGCTGCACAGTTGCCTATAAGACTGAGAGGCTACTAAATACAAGCTAAAATTAGAGTACATGAGCAGAAGTAGCAAGGTGTGAGGTAATTTTCTTCCGATTTTACAAACACTTCATAAAATCATAGGAAGTAGGCAGGAGAGAGACTGAAACCTTAGCTCTTTCATAATAAACAGCCTCATTTTTATCTGCTTGAGAGAGCTGAACTCTATGAGTGCAAACATCTGTAGAACTGAATATATAACTTGCTTTTCTCCCCCTTTTTTCCCCCTATTGAATAAGGCTTTAATTAATATACCCAGGCTTTGCCTACATTAGGTGTTCCTTACCCTAAATTCTCTCCCTACCAGCTTTCTGGACCACCAACACCAGGCCGCAGCCGCAGCTACCTCCGAGGGCAGCCCTGTTGAGGCCGCCACGTCGGCGGGGTGGCCCTGATGGTGGCACCTCGCTGCCGAGCAGCGGTGGGCGATGGATAAGGAGCTGGGGATGTTCAGCCTGGAGAAGAGGAGGCTGAGGGGAGACCTCATCACCCTCTACAACTACCTGAAAGGAGGGTGTGGAGAGATGGGGGCTGAGCTCTTCTCCCTGGGGACAAGGGATAGGACAAGAGGAAACGGGTTCAAGTTATGTCAGGGCAGGTTTAGATTGGATATCAGGAAATATTTTTACACTAAAAGGGTTATTAAACATTGGAAGAGGCTGCCCAGGGAGGTGGTGGATTCCCCATCCCTGGAGGTGTTTAAGAAAAGGGTAGATGTGGTACTGAGGGACATGGTTTAGAAGTGGTTTTTGTCCGTGTTAGGTTAATGGTTGGACTTGATGATCTTAAAGGTCCCTTCCAACCTCACCTTCTAAGATTCTATTCTATGATTCTATGATTCTATGATTCTATGATTCTATGATTCTATGATCCTATGATTCTATGATTCTATGATAAAAGGCCTGCAAGGGATCCCCGGGGCAGCAGACAAGCTGTGGATCTAAAGGCTCTCTACAGGCGTACATCATATGTCACGTTCGGTAGCTGTCTCCTCCTTTCTTGCCCCAAAAGTGCCTCCGAGCCCTCACGTCTTAGAGGGAAGGTTGAGGTCTCTCAAGCTGTGTCTGCCGCACTTCAGAGGAGCCGCTGAGGCGGTGAGGGCTCCTCGGCCTCCATCCCTTCCCCTCAGCCCCGAGCTTCCCCCGGCGCGGCGCAGCGCTCCCGCAGGGCAGGGAAGGCGGCGGGCTCTCGCCCCGCGGCGGCAGCGCTGGAGGAGTTAAAGGCCGCCGGCCGCGCGGAGCTGTTGGGCGTGACTGGTTTGGCCTCCGCCGGGCACCGTCGTCGCGGCGCTGGGTGGGCGGGGAGCGGGCCAGCATGGCCGCCGCCGGCGGGGAGCGCGGCGGAGCGGCGCCCAGAGAGGAGGGAATGGCCGGTGCCGGCGAGGAGGAGGATGGTGAGGAGAATATCTTGTACGACCTGCTGGTTAACACCGAGTGGCCGCCGGAGACAGAGGTGCAGGTGGGTGTCGTGGCGGCATCGCCGGGGTGCGGGGGAGGGGACCGGCCACGTAGGCGCGGGCGGGGATGCGCCCTGGGGGCCGGGCGGCCCTCAGGGTCGTGGGGCCGGGCCCTTGTCTGCAGGGAGGCTTTGCCGGGCTGTCAGCCCCGTCCCTGACGGGCAGAAGAGCGGGAAGGGCAGCAGGGGCGAGCACAAGGGGTGTCCCTGCGGTCATCCTGCCCCTGCCATGGTCTTGTGTCACTTAATTCCCGTGTTGTCAGCCTTGTTTGTGTCGCCTGGGGTGCCTCGAAGTCTTCCTTGCTCGTTCCCTGTGAACAATATATATTAGATTTTACTGTGGAGTTGATAGGAGGGCAGTGAGGGTTGCTCGGCCTGGAGAGGACAAGGCTCCCGGGAGACTTTACAGCAGCCTACCAGTACCTGAAGGGGGCCTACAGGAGAGATGGGGGTGTAGCGATAGGACATGGGATAATGGTTTTAAACTGGAAGAGGGTAGATTTAGATTACGTGTGAGGAGGCCATTCTTTACTGTGAGGATGGTGAGGCACTGGAACAGGTTGCCCAGGGGAGCTGTGGATGCCCCATCCCTGGAAGTGTTCAAGGCCAGGCTGGATGGGGCTCTGAGCAGCCTGGTCTATGGGAGGTGTCCCTGCCCATGGCAGGGCGTTGGAACTAGGTGATCTTTAAGGTGCTTTCCAACCTAAACCATTCTGTAATTCCGTGTTTCTGCAAACTATGCTGAAGTCCAGGTCTCATCTCTAGAAACAGTTGTAATGGGAGTACTGGAAGCTGTCCTGGTGTCTTTATCGAGCTTACCCTGCTTTTTACGAGGAAAAAAACTAGGTCTCTCTCTAGGCTTGTGTATTGGAATGGTTGAATCTGTATTTTCAGGAGTGGGTTAAAAGAAGTATAACACTTTGCATCTACAAGGCACACGAATAACAAAGATTAAAAGAGTAGAAAACATTGTTCTTGTATTACAAGTTTTTGCTAGGTTCTGTCTGTTCTTCATGGGTCAGCGTCAAAGCTGAGAAGCCCTTACATCTTTGCTTTTTCCTCTGCAACATGCTGAACTAGCTACTTCTGTGTCTACTTTGTCTGATGTGGACATAGAGGATGCAAGCAATGTGGTTTTATTTCTTTCTTGTAGTGACTTTCAAGTCTGCTGCAGTTGTTAATGCATTTCCCATTAAAAGTAGTTTATGGAAGTATTTTAACAAAGTTTTATGCTTGATGAGAACATCTGAACAGAGAAGATACAAAAACTTCTCAGGTGGAAGAATATACCTATTAATAATTATTAAAGCCATTCTCATAAATATATGTTTTTGTGTGACTTTTTTTCTTGTTTCTCTTGATCTGTAAATCCTCAGGGCACTTTTTGTTTTGTTTTTTGATCTGTAAATCAACAATTGCAGCAACAGCATTTGGAAAATATGATTGCACTGTGACCAATTACTAGCTTTATAGATTGTTTATATAGATGAGTAGACAGTTTCACATATTTTTGTTTAAGTTTTGAGATATGGTAAATAGTGTTTGTTTCTAGTAACATATGAAAGTTATTTACATGTCTGCCATGTCTGGCATGAGACTGTGGCTCTACAAATGCATTAAGAGGGCATATTTCAGACAAGTATCCTTTCTCTTGTGCTGCCATTAATATTCTTCAAGTTGTGTGATAAGTTGATGAAAGAACTGATTAGTCTGAGAAAGAATCATGTTGTTTCATCTCCTTTTGTTGAGGGGTTGTGTTAGTACGCATTTAGGTACTAAGGGGAGTGAATAATATGTCAGTGAAAGGTGAGTGATGTGTGAGACCTCTCTTTAGTGGCAGCACGTGGGAATGCCAATTTAAAGTGATGGTGAACCACAGTCTGAAGGTCCTCATCTGCCTCGATAGTCAGAATTTCTAAACCTCATAGAATTCTTGTCAACTTCAGTAAATGGTATAGGCTATTTTAAACTTGGTATTTCTTGCCTATTTATTTTCAAGATGATTCCCATTTTGAATGGCAGGAATAGGAAGACTTGAAAATGTCATGTTATGTAGTATGTTTGGATTTACAGCCTTCTTGAAGATGGCCAGTAGCTAAGGACACTTCTGATACTCTTTTTGCAGTTTTAGTGGGAAATTGATTTTACACTGACATACGTAGGCAAACAAATATTTTTGTCAGCATGATTCAGTTTTTGCCTTAAGGTGTCTTAACAGTGATATTATTTAGGTGATTGTGTCTTTCCATTTGGAACATCTATCTGTTCTAATCCTGGTTTATTCACACTTTTCAGAAAAAAGTCACAAAACACTCCCTGCCTTACGTCTTGTTTCACTGAAAGGTTTGTAATGAGTGAGGTGAGGGACAGCAGAAAGGGAAAGGAAGTTGCACTGGGAAATGAAGTGTTGTCTTAGGCAGTCATCTAGGATACAAAGCAAGGCCTTAAAAAAAACTTTTCACAGGTCTCTATTGAGTTTGATTTATTTTTTCTGTTATATCATTTGGGATAATTATTTTTTAATTACAGACTACTGAGCACTTACAACTGTAGTTATGACCGTTGGAAGATGAATCCTGTGATGAATATGTAAAGTCATGTTAAATTCAAGACACCGATAAAACTGGCATGGATTTCTTAAGTTGCAACCCCAAATTAGCTTTCATTTTAGTTCTTGCTAGTATTCTCATTCACCTGTATTGAATTTTACAAGAAGAATGTTTTTGGGTTGGGAAAATAACAGATATTTGTAAAGGAAATGTGCAAGGAAATGACAAGGCCAGAAAAGAGAGTGGTGTGGAAATCAAGCAGGCTGTATTCAGTGTAGTGATGTGATTGTATATAAAGCACTGTTTGGGAACCTTGAAATGTGTAATGAATGAATAAAAGGAATTACTGATTAGTCAATCAGTGAAAATACTGAACGAGGCAGTGGTTGTGGAGGAGGTTGCAGGAGAGGACTTGCAGAATCATTTGTGTAGATACAGGCAGACTGAAGTTTTCCTTTTCTGCAGTAGACAAGTGCTGTCTATCTTCTGAAATGTACTGAATGTATCACTTGATTCTGTGTTTGTTTTTTGTTTTTGTGAGTGTTTTTCCCATTCTGTCTAACGGTTTGAGATTTCCCCAGCACTCCCCTTGCAAGCTTCCAAAACTAAGCGGGTGCTTTGTCAGCCAGGAAGTTACTTAAGTTTTATTTCTGGAATGCTCTAGTGAAGGAGAACTTGAAGTTGTTTTCCCAAGTGGGAATGAATTAAAAAAGAAATAACAGCAGATCTGATAGCCATTGCTGTTGCTGTAGTGATAGGGATATATTATAAAAAGCAAAATTCGGATTTACAAATATAATAATAAATCATCTTTGTGAAGGGTTTAACATGTGTGAAATAGCGGCCTGCAGTTTAGGCTCGGGAGTGGACGCTAAGAATATTCAAAAAAGTTCTAAAGAGGTACAAGCAATTTTTGTAAATGGGAACTTTTCTTAATCCAAAAACTGTAACAGGCTCTGCTTGTACCCTCCCTAGGAAATTGCAGCTCTCCCTAGGCGGTATGATAGCTGTGAGAAAAAATTTATACTCTCACTTAATGTGATGCCTTGTTATTTCCTGAATTTGGAACATTGTCTATTGGTACAACTGTGTTGGCTTCTTACATGCTGTGAGACAACAGCCTGATTATTTGAAAGACTATTTCTGGACTGCATATTTTGCATAGAAAACTGCTAATCTTTACTTCAATAACTAATATTTGGGAGCCCAAGTATTTTTTTAACATAGACATATTCTGTAATTTTGATAAACTTATGCATCTTTCAGTGTTTGCTGCTCACTCGGAGTAAGAGGTCTGAATATTCCAGTTAACGAGTAATGATCTGCTTTACATATTCTGTACTGAAGGGAAGAGAAAATTCATACATAACCTACTCTAATGCTCAGTTTGTGATGCTCTAATATTTTCCCTGTGAAAGTATAAGCATGACTGCTTATTTCGGAAACTTGTTTACGACGCCTTCCTTACTGATATCTTTCTTGTCTTCTTAATTTAATCCTTTTTTCCTACTTTCTCATTGGCAAATAGTTTTACCTATTCTTATAGCTAAGGATATGCATCCTACGTTGTTTTGTATTTCTTTTTTCTGTGTTTGGATAGTGCTTTCATTTATATAGTGATTGTAGTTGTTCCCCTCTCTCAAGTAGAGCAGGACTGCTGGAAAGGCTACGTGAGACGATACAGAGTAGAGGTGGTGATCTGAGTCACTGTGTTACTTAGTACAAGTTGACATAAAATGAATTTTTCTTCAGAAGGTCTTTTGTTTTTCTTAATATTTCTGAAACTTACATGAGGAGTCTTTATGTAGCTTAGCAGTTGTATATTACCTTCATGTGTTGAACACCAGTTGCTTCGACTTCTGGGCATTACGGAACAATCTGGCATTCATTTGGCATAGAAAGAATGAATTATAATACCTTACAGGAGAACATAATCAGAAATTAATGTCTTTTGTTACTACCCAAAAATCAAGGCAAAGCTGAATCAATAAGCAATCTGTAGTATGTTCTGTTCATTACATCTTGGCACTTAAAATATTTGGCTTTATAGCCTGTTTTAGCTTATGAGGTTAAATTACTTGCTGTATGGAGTTGCAAGCAGTAGAAAATACATAAGGAACTTGTAGGCTAGCAGGCAACTTAAATTTAATCAGTGAATATATGTATGAATGTTGTGTTTAAGTTAAAATGTATAATAGTGTTTGACTGTTATTGTAATTGCAGCCAAGAGGCAACAGAAAACATGGTGCATCATTTATCATCACTAGAGCAATTACAGGTAAATATGACTCGTTCTTATGTTCATAATTCACGCGAATGATGTGTGGATTGCTGCAAAATTTACAGTTTCTGCACTTTAGGATGGCTAGTGTAATGGAATTAGAGTGTAGTATGTGTTTTCAGGAAGATGTTTCCTGATTATCCATATCGCTATGTTATTTTATGTCATTTTTGTGAGCTTTCTTGTCTCTGTTAGCTTATTGGAACAAACTAATAAACCGTACATCTAAGAAGTTCAGAAGCTCTGTTGTGTTTTGCAAAATGTTGATTTTTTTTTTTTTCCTGTACCACCACTTGCATTGGGTTGTTTGCTAGTTAGACAGTTCTATAAGGAAGCTTTAAATTCTGATTATATTACATTGCCATTCAACACTTGGTTTGTGCAGTAACTCAGATGCATTTTCATCCAGTAGGAATTTCTTTTAGAATTTCCATAAATGTGTAGTGATTTTTTTTTTGTCTGTCATTTGCATTTACTCTTAAGAATTCATTGGCCAAGGATAGAGAGTTTTTCCCTTAATGCCTTTTTCTTCTGTGAGAGTTTCTGAGGCTCTGTGTGCAGTAAGCTGGAGAGTGTTTTAAAATCACTGGAGATGTAATTTTTGCCTTTCTTTCCATTGTAGGTCCTGCATTGTTTTTGCTTCGGTACATCTGGTACAGGTAGGTTTGATGGAAATAGTGCTTCATCTTTTTATTTGGTAATAGTTCTATAGCTTTGTGATTTGATGGAAAGATTTTTTTAATAAGAGTAAAATTGAACGTTTGTCTAGAATATTGTCCAAGCAATGCTTAAATATTCTCTTTTCATAAATTTAAGTTGTAACCTCTTGAGTTGCAGCTGAAGCCTATCTAGAAAAAAACCTGGTGTATACTAGTTTCACTTTTCGCTTTTATTAGAAGACTAAGTAAACTTGCAGTTTGAACATAATCTTTCTCAAAATGCTCCCCATTCCCAACTGAGATACTGCAGGTTAAGCTTTTTTTTATCTTAAGCCTCAATGACAGGTGTGATGGCATGGCAGGATTTGCTTCCTTTGGAGTAATAATTTGGAATTTAATTTTTTTTTTTTTAGTGACAATTCAAACTGCCATACAAAAAGCTGAATAACTTAGTTCAGCAACACTCATGCCAATTATATATTTAACTTCTGATTCAAAAGGCACTTAAATGGTCGAAGAAACAGTTTGGGGTAAATACAGCGTTCCTGGAGAATTTCAGCTCAGTGGTTATACTACTCTGATGGGTTTGGCAGGTTTGAAGATAACAGTTCTGCCTTTTGAGGGTATTCTGTTGATTTTGAGATATGGAAAGAGACATGAATTTGGCTCCCTGTGCAACAATAGTATACTTGAATTCAGCAGGCAATGGTTGCGGGTGTTGTACTTTATTTTGTGCCCTCCCCTCTTTTTTTGGGTGTGTGTGGTGTTCATGGGCCCCATACCATCATATACGTCTAGTTGTAAGGATTCAATTGCAGGCAGAATTAATTTAGCTCCCCCCACCCCCAGTAGTCATGTCCAAAATCTGATTTCTGGCTTTTATAATTGATTCTAGTTGTTACTTTTATGTATTTAATAAAAACATTTGCGAGGGAACATGGGAGGCCTCTAGTTTAAAGTCCTGCTAAAAGCAGGGAGAATTCAGACTTGGTTCCTTAAGGGTCTGTCCAGATAGGTCTTGAAAAGCTTAAGGGATGGAGATCCCAAACACTCTCTGGGTAGCTTGTTCCAGTGCCTGACTGTGGTGAAGAATTCCTTATGTCAGCTTGGAAACTCCTCTGTTTTGGAATCACAGAATCATTCAGGTTAGAAAGGACCTTTAAGATCATCAAGTCAGCCACCACCCTAACACTGCCAAGTCCACCAAAGGATCGATGAAGATTTTTTGTGCTCCTGCCGTGCACCTCAGTGGCTCCCATCTTTGTGGTAACCGCTGAGGTATCATAGAGGTACTGTTTGATCCCCCTGAAGCCTTCCCTTCTTCAGCCTGAACAAGGTATAGTTCCCTCAGCATCTTCTTGTAGGGCAAGTGCTCCAGTCCCCTCACTATCTGGTGGCCCTCCAGTTTATTAGTGTTGTTCTTGTAATGGGGGGGCCTAAAACTGGCTGCTGACCAGATTATAAAGAGTGATGAGTAAATAATCAGTCCCCTTAATATGTGGCTTTGTTCTTTTAGTACAAACAGGGATGTTGTTAGCCTTCATCATTGGCAGGGTGCAGTGTTGATTCACATTCAGTTGCTAAAACCTCCCAGGTGATTGATGGTCGCCTTAAAGCTAAGTCATCTGTCTGGCATATGTATCTCAGGTACTTCTTTCTTTACGTGTATGTTCTGATTTAGCTTAATATTTTTGTTATTTCAGCCCTGCAAAGTTTTTGTTGCCTGCTGGACTGGTTCGTCTAGTTAGTAAGCAGATCAACTGGCACCTAGTACTTGCGAGGTAACCAGCTTATACGCTTTTCCATTTTTGGCAAATGTGAATGTATTAATGCTTCCTCTCCTTTCCCTGCCATCCCCATTGGTAACAACGCTGAGTTAATATTGTGCAAAAGTCATGTTGTTATTTTTGGTCAAGAGAAATACTGGAGGCTTTCATGGGAAAGAAAGCTCAGTCTGCTGCCTAAGGGCTTCCACGTGGCTTCCCTTCATTTAATGCATCTCTCACTAAGGTCTGAACATCCTTCTGGCTTTTGAGGCAAAGTGGCGTGCAGTGCAGTAGTTCTTAAACTCAAGTCCTGAATTTGATCAGTTAAAGACCTGTAACTTGGCAGGATATGTAATACAAATTGCTTATTTTAAAATTTGTGTAAAGTGAATGCATTCCCTCCAGACTTGTCTGCTATTGTATGTATAAAGGAGAAGTGTTATTCCAAGGCTGGAACCAGCTGTTCTGCAGTCATTTTAGCAGCATCAGTGAGATCACTGGCTTTTAAAAATAAGCATAAATATGTACAAAAAAATGGTTCAGTGACATGAAGGTAGTATGGAATGTTTCAGTTTATTACATACACGCTCAATGTGATCAGTGGTTCAGCAAGAGCTCTGTACTGTTGGGAGAGATGGTGAGTCTTTGAGGGAAGTGATGATCCCTTCTGATGCACAACAGGCCGGTTGCAATGTTGTATGTTATGTACAAAGAGAAGAGGCCTGCTCCTAAGGAGATGATGTAACTTGCTGAAATATGATAGTTGTTTATTCCAGATAAAGCAATGCATAGTTTTAGATCTTGCTGTTATAAAATTATCCACAAGCAACATCTGATTCTGAACTCCCCTACAGCAAGATTTTAGATGCAGTTTCTGTTTTCTTAGTGCTATTAGAAAAAAGGGACAGATAATTTCAGTGACGTGAAGGGAATCTTATTATAGCACTGTGGAGTTTTTTTGGTATAAAAATTGATATTTCCCATCTTGTTTTGATTTATGAAAGAGGTATTTTATATCTAACCTTGCAGAAAAGCATACACATCTCTGATCTGATGCACATTCTGTAAGGACTGGACTTTATATGAACTTTCACACTTGTATTTTTCTTTCAGCAATGGTAAATTGTTGGCAGTTGTTCAAGACCAATGTGTAGAAATCAGGTAACTTGATATTATCGATTACTTCATGACCACAGTTCTGGAGGTCTGAGAAAGTGTTTCTAGTCATTTACTAACTGTACTTCTAAAGATTTTTCTGTTTTGGTTTTTTTTTTTTTTGAATATTATATATTGTGAAAGTAATCTATGGAATAATCTTATAATATATTTTAACTTAGAAAGCNCCCCCCCCATTAAAAAATGTCATAGGTACATTTGTATAAGTATCTATCTGTATCTCTATCTCTCTCTCTTTCGTCAAGATGTGAAAGAAAAACAATTAAGATGCTTTGAAATACTAAACCCAAATAATGGTCTTTCTAACCTTTGCCTTTCTCTTCCCCCTAGAAATTCTCTCTTAATAAATGGGACAAGGAGCTAGTGTTCTGCTTCTCTGCAGAGTAGCTGGCGTGTATAATACTTCACCTTATTTTACAAGTAATGTGGATTGCCGTAAAGACTGATGCTTTCCCTTTTTCTTCCGCTCTCTAACAGCAAGCTCTCCTTTGCCAGTTCAAGAACACATTTAGCTGTAGAACGGATCTTGATTGAATGTGTTTACTTGCTTCACAAAAATCCATTTGCTAGAAGGTCAGACCTTCTATTTATATGTAAAAGAAGCAAGTGTATGAAAATTTTTCAATCAGAAGTGGTGTGAACACCATAAATGTCAGCTTATAGACTATAAAATAAATCTTGTTTTTCAACTGTATTAATGTAACTATATTCTTGCATTGTTTCTAAAATTGTAACCCAGAGAATATGGACTAGGTTTTTTTTTTCCTAAAGTTACGTGCTGAAGTTCTGAAATGCTGCTTCCCAATTTTAACTGCATTACTACTAAATGAGGGATATTAGTATTTATGCGTTGGAAGGAGGGTTTCTAAAATACTTTGTTAGTTACTGTAGTTGACTAAGGGTGAAGGCTACTATCTGCCTTTTTGAACAAGTAGTTAAATACATGCAGGCCTTTGAATATACTTAGAGTATTTTTATAGTGTTCTGTTTATTCTGGAAAATTAAATAGTGTGCTTTTCTTATTTAAAACCATATGAGTCTTTTTTTCTGCAGGTCTGCAAAAGATGACTTTGGATCCATAGTTGGAAAATGTCAAGGTATACAATATGGCAACATCATTGCTTAGTGTCATCGTTTATTATTCATGCATTGCTAAGGGTGGTGTTGGTTTACTTTAAAGATAATGTTTTAACTTTGTAAATGCATTTGGAAGAACCTCTTAATAATTTTGCTTTGTTGAATAGTTCCATTACCCTCCCTCCTCCTCCTTCTTTTCATGGTGATTAACATATTAAACCTGAATCTGAAATGAAATGATAGTTAAAATTCATGGCTTTAGGAGACATAACAGATGTAGGAGGTGGTGAGGCTTTTTGGGGGGATGAAACTTAGCACGTAGAAATACCAGATTCTGTACCTAGGATGGAGTAATGCTGGGCACAAGTATAAAGTGGGAGAGGAGTGGCTGGAGATGAGCCCTGCAGAAAGGGATCTGAGGGTGCTGGTTGACAGCAGGGTCAACAGGAGCCAGCAGTGAGCCCTAGCAGCCAAGAGGGCAACCCATGTCCTGGAGTGCATCAAACACAGAAAAAACAGCTGGTCAAGAGAAGTAACTATCCCGCTGTATTCAGCGTTGGTGTGGCCTCCCCTTGAATACTGTGTGCAGTTCTGGGCCCCACAATTTAAGAAGGATGTGAAGGTCCTTGAATGTGTCCGGAGGAGGGCAACAGAGCCAGTGAAAGGGCTGGAAGGAATGTCCTGTGTGGAGTGGCTAAGGACTTTGGGCTTGTCTAGTTTGGAGAAAAGGAGTCTGGGGGGAGGCGTCATTGCTCTCTCCATCTTCCTGAGAGGGGGACGTGGAGAGGGAGATGCTGATCTCTTCTCCCTGATACCCAGTGATAGGATGCATGGGAATGGTTTGAAGCTATACCTGGACATTAGGAAGCATTTCTTTACCGAGAGTGTGGTCAAACACTGGAACAGGTTTCGTAGAGAGGTGGTCGATGCCCCAAGCCTGTCTGTCCTTAAGAGGCACTTGGGCAATGACCTTAATAACATGCTTTAACTTCTGCTCAGCCCTGAAGCGGTCAGGCAGTCAGACAAGATGATCGTTGTAGGTCCCTTCCGACTGAAATAGTCCTATTTATTATATTCTGGTTTTCTCCTCTGAGATAAGCTTGTAATGATGGTAGTCACCCTGCATTTTTTTAATGCAGTTGATTTTTTATGTTTTGTTTAATGATTATATTTCAGTGTTTAATAACTTTCTTCCCTTTTCATAGTGCCAAAGGATCCTAACCCTCAGTGGAGGCGGGTAGCATGGAGTCATGATTGCACGTTACTGGCTTATGCTGAAAGTACTGGAACAGTGAGAGTGTTTGACCTAATGGGTAGTGAGCTTCTGGTCATTTCACCGGTAAGTGCTCTCTTAGATTAAAGATAAAGATAGTAGAACTTGTTGTAAGGATAGAAGGTAACTCCCACTCTTTGGCCTTTTTTTAAAAATTATGGCTTACCTTGGTATAAAGGCTTACAGTATGAATACCATGCACAAATGTACCAGGAATTGTTTATCATATGATGGGTATATTATAGTTAAGTGATGTGTAGCACTTGCAAAGCATATCCTTTGTGCTGTTGTATCTAGTCAGAATCTTCATCCTTCTTTTTGTTTTATTACAATTGTGGCAGATATGCAGGTACATCAGATCGTGAAAGTATAGAATCCTCTACTTTGTATGTATGCAAATAATTACAGTTTGTAGTAGTAGATGACAAATCTGCAGTTTGTATGCAGAGTCACTTACAAATCAAGAAATACTGCTGATTGAGCAGTGTGAGTAAGTTTTTTTTAGGGGTATAAGAATAGATAATTGCTATTGGCTTGCTGCACAGCATATTTTATATTTTGCATATTCAAATGTTATATTCAACTAGCTTGGGGAAGTGTGTTTCCTTGGTTTATTGTCTTTGCAGACCTTATAGTAATAAGAATTCTTTAAAATCAAGATAAAAGGAAGTGTATATTTGTTTTTTCAGTAACCAGGACACTTTATCTCCCTGTGTTCTTTTTGTGTTTTTGTTTGGTTGGTTTTTTGTTTGTTGTTTTTTAAAATATCTCTCTTCTCTCTCAATGCCTGTCTGCATTTTTGGGTAAAGACAGCAAGTTTTCCAGGAGATCTGAGTTATGCTATTGCTGGATTGATCTTTCTAGAATACAAAGCAAGTGCCCAATGGTCAGCTGAACTGCTTGTTGTCAATTATCGTGGAGAACTGAGAAGTTACCTTGTAAGGTAATTTTGACTTGCTTTGAGAAGGCACTGTGAACTTCAGAAGTATTCTTTCCACTTTCTAAAGAAAATAAATCTGAAATAATATATGTACTTTTTTCACCCCCCATAATTAGTGTTGGAACAAATCAAAGCTTTCAAGAAAGTCATAGTTTCAGCTTTAACAGCCATTATGCCCATGGAATAACTACTGTCATTTATCATCCTGGTCACAGGTAAGTGTTCTGTTTGCTATCGGCCAGTAATGTGGAAATGATGAACAAAAGTGGCAAAATAAACATTGACGTGTGTTTCATAAGGAAGGGGAGAAAAAAACCCATATTTTAACCTTGGTATTTAATGAATCAGTAATAAGTAGCAGTACATCATTGGGCCTATGAAAGAAGCCCTAGGTGGTGATCTCTTTACTAATGGAGTAATGAAAATCAAGTTGTGTCCTTTACTCTTTTAGTACCTTGCATAAGCAGCATTTTTTTTTTTTAGAATGTCAGGAATATTTTCAAAAGGCATCTCTGAATTTGATGGGGGTAAGAGCTGGTGTTTCTTTGGTGTTTTTTTCATCTGGATTTGATTGCTGGACTCATTGGCCAGCCCGTTTTCCCTAGGGTTCTGACTGGAACTGCCAGGCTTCAATATTTGAAGTTGCCTTGTGATTCGTTTTCTCTATTAGCAATATGTAGGATATAGGTACCAGACTTGAAAGATGGACTAATTGACTGACTGCTCTTGAACCAGATGTTAGTTGGAATAAGTCCTAGTTAACCAATTACTTTTGTTAAAAATGTCTGCCTTTTTAATATCTACTTTGTAAGATAAGCAAGGTAAACTTAGTGACTTATTTTTTTATTTCTCTTCAGTTGTAGGAACTAAACTTCATTCTAGATATTCTTCTGCTCTTAGATCTACTAGGATTGAATTTATCAGAATAATATGTGATACTGCTGTATTGTTTTAAATGGAAATTAGGCCTGGCTACAGTATTCCACAAGAAACTCACTATTTAAAAAATTGTTCTCATTCTTCGGTGTTAAGTGAGCTGTCCTATCCATGTTAAGCCAAAAAAAAGGTTATTAATAAGAAGTAATGTTCTTTTAGCTTATTACATTGAGAGATTAATTTTGAGTATGGTTTCTTTTGTCTGTCTAGTTCATATCTAGTAATTACACATAATTAATACTCAGTATACTAAATCTAGAGTTTTAGATAGTAGGTACGTGTTACGAAGCTTTGGTAGCACTGTCTGACCAGGCAACAGAACCTACTCATTCTTTCCTTTGGTTTAACCAGGGTTAGTGGTCCTTGACACTTGTTTCCAAAGTTATCTTTTCTGCTCCTAGTATTAGGAAGCAGATTGATTATATATATTATTATATACGCTTGAAAGAATGCACAGTTGGATGAAAACCAGAAAGGACCAATGTTTTGCCCTTCGTGTAGGCAAGTCTTCTCTGTTTTGAATTTATTCTTTGGTAGAAGACTTCTAAATTTGACATTGGAGAACTCTAAACTCTTGAGCAGTCTCTTGCTGAAATTGTCCTGTTATCCAAAAAAAAACCCAGAAGGGGTTGAAGGCAGGCAGTTTTTTTTAAATTGTGCGTTAAAGAAAATTGTAGGTACATATGAATGCTCCAAAGTTTTCAATATTGTGAACTTTGATCGCTTAACATAAATTCAACTTTGTCACTTTGTGCTTTCTTGCATTTCATTTAGTTTCAGATAGTGAAGTTATAAAGTTATGCTGGTCTGTCTCCACTGCCTGTAAGCGTTGACTTACTGTACTCTGTATGGCTATGTATTTGCTCAGTCCCTGTCACAGTGCAGTTCAATACTGCTTAAGAACTTAATGTCTTTTTATTTTTTTCAACTAGACGTGTGATAATTGCAAAGATAATATTTCAGTAGGGAATGTATCTCAATCTGTAGGGAAACTTGAAACAATAGTTTTGGGAGAATGTCTGATAATGAATTTTGCTATTGAAACGTGTTACGTACCTTAATTTAAATGCTTCATGTTGGTGTTCTCATGTGATCCAGCTTTCATCTAGGATAGAATTTATGGTGCATTTCTTAATGTCACACTTAAATGTCTGCTTCAGTGTGAGCTCTCTGTAAACTCTAATGGAAGGCTCAACACCTTGCTTATTTTGACTGTCTTACTTCAGGGTTATTTGCAATTGCTACAGAAAATGTTTGATATTAGAGCCTAAAATATGTGTTGGTTATAGGAGATGAAGGGTTTTAGATTCAGTTGGAATTTGCTTGTCATACAAAAACTGATGAGTGAAGAATTGTGTAGAAGTCTCAAATTTTTCTTGGGTGCCTCAATTGCACTTGCTGTCCTTGAAGCTGGTATTATACTAGTAATCTTCAGCCCAACATTGTAGAAACTTTTGAAATAGCGTACAGTTGAGGTACTGCAAGGGCAGCCACTTTTTGAGACTGAAAGACCCTCTGGAGATCATCTAATCCATTCCCCTGGGTTCCTGACCCTTGCTAATCAGGATTCAGCTGGAACAAAAGCTCAAAGCACCCTTTGATCAGGAACGGCTGGCAGACGTTGTTAAAAGCTTCTGAAGCTTCCTAGCCAGCTCTTCCTGGTAAAGGCAGGCATGGGGAAGTTTCTCAAAGGCTTCACAGGTGTCCTCTGATCACAGAAGTATGTAGAATATTAAGAGGATCTAGAAATGGAGCACACAAACTGCTGCATGCTGGCTGTACTCTGTGTAGGAAGCATGTGCAACAGTACAAATTAGTTAAGATTTTAACATTTTAAGTACTAAAGGATGTTGCATTGATCTTGATATCCATAACAGCATGATAGACAAAGCTTTCCCTTCTAGGGAGTTGTTATAGTGTCATACATTAACTTAATGTTGCTTTGTGACCCATCCAGAGTGGCATAAAACTGCAGCTGATAATAGTGTGATTTAAGAACCCAAGTATTTGTCCATGAAAAGTAGTCATTCACATTACTGGGACAGAGGAAGTTATTGGCATGGTGTCTTCTTCAGGCTGAGACTAACTTAAAAAATAAAATAGTAAACAGGAAAAAACCCCTCTCCAGTTGCTGTTCCCAGTCTACCTGTCAACTTGTTACTTTGGAGTCATCTCCTGTCTAGTCCTGAAAAAATAATTGGTAAACAAGTCCAGATCTTTGCTGAGGCCCTCAGGAGGACCTTTCATTTTCTTTTGATGCCAGTTGTGTTATTCATCTTAATAGTTTCTGTCCCTGCTGTTGCATTTTGCTCTCTGAAAAGCTTTTTAAAATTTTAAGTACGTGCTGCCATGATGAATTTCTCCTGCGGTCCTGGGAGACGGCTTTTTGTCTTGAGGTTGTGTATTTTGTGTGTGTCTAAACTGATATGACATCGTCATTTCAGCTGTCATTGAGTTTCATTTATCCTAAAAGATGCTTCAGAATTATAAATATGTTGCACTGCATGTGACAGTTTTTCCAAAATTCCTTTGAAAAGATTTATCTTGATGGAGTTCTTGAGACCTAGTTCAGGCAGTTTTGGAGATACTGCTGTCACTGTTATTGACAGTCCTTCTCTTGGTCTTTGTGCTACTATTTGTCTCTTAGTCACCTCTGGCACATCGCGGTCAATTGTAATTGAGTTCTAGTCACTGCTGCTGTTGAAATTTTTAATTCAGTGGCATGTTGCAATGGAAGCTGGAGCTTATGGAAGAAACTTGGTGCCGATGGATTGACAAGACTATAGATAAATTAATCTTCCAGAGGATTGGGCCCGTTGTCTTTTGATTATTAGGAATTCACAGCTGTGTTGTAGCAATTTCATGAAGTTCTTGTTTATCTATTTTCAGGGTTTTTTTAAAACCTTTTGTCATGAAAGGCTGTGAAAGAGACACGTGAAACTCGCTTTCTGTGCTAAAAAAAAGTTAGCAAATTGATCACTTAATGCGTAATGATCTATGTTAATGTTGTTCTTGGAACATCTTTCAGAGTTTGAAGATGTGATTTCATGATACTAGACTGTGTGCTCAGATGTTTCAGTACCCAAACACATTTATTCTTGGCTAGCTAAAGTGGACTGCATTGTGTACAGCAGGGTAGATGAAGTATTTTGCCCTAAAACCTAGAAAGGTGGTTGGAAAAGAATCATCCTGTGGCATGCTGTGTCTCTGATGAAAGTTTTTTTGGGTTTGTGTGTGTGTGGGTTTTTTGTGTGTGTGGTTTTTTGTTGTTGTTTGTTTTGGTAGAGGTGTGCGCTGCAAGATATTTGAAAACTTATTAGTTCCTTGTTTTTTGCTGAAGTTCCTCAGAAGAACTCCATAGCATGTCTAAAAGATGGCTTTTGTACGAGTTGGGGATGGTTCTTATGTTCTTTGATCAGTGGCAGTGTGTTAAACTTCTCTGGCAGACCGATTGTAGGCAGAGTTGCTGAAGGGAAATGTCAGGGAGAAGGAAAATAAAAAATATACAGAAAGGAGACGAACAAAGGGATTATTAACTATATAACACTTAAGTTGTGAAATTTTGTCTTCCAAAGTACACTCTTCCCTCAATAATGTTTTGTGTCGTTATGAAAACTGTGGTGTTTATTGGTGGCTGTACCTCATGTATTACCGTTNTTGTCCCACCAGTTGACTAGGATGAACAACCAGTAAGTATCAAAACCAAACAGTTGGTGTCGATTGGAAACGGTTAAATTGTAAAGCAGCTTGGGTTCATTTGAGATGTGAAGTTTGTTGCATAAAAGGCTTAATGCAGTTTTATATTACGAGCCTCTTTGGAAAAGAGAAGGAGTTCTTTGGTATTGTAGCACTGGGATTTCTATGCTCACCAAGTAATGGTGGGTCGTATTCTTTGCTTAACAAGTAGTATTCATGGTGAAGTTTCTTCTGTGATCTACGTAACAATGAAGTACCGACCTCCCTTGCTCCTGTGTCTCTGCTGGCATTCTCTTACTCATTGTCTAATACCATGCCTTGCTAATTGCTGGCATCTTCATAACCCAGTTGCTCTGCCTAAGTATCTTTTGGGAAGCTATGGTAGGGTAATTTTATGTCTGCTTTTTTCCTGTGTTATTGATACAAAAAATGTATGCTAATTACTCAAGAAATATGTTTGCTTCCACATGCTTTTTGGGTCACCAGTTTTAAGGAGCCTGAAATACTATCTGTATTACTCATGGTTGATTTCCATGACTGATAGGAATCTGTTTGTTCCTTAAATGATAACGTGGTTTTTTCTTGGTATACTACAGCGGGAAACCACTGCGTCACGAATGCTCAGTTAGAAATTGTACTTATTCTAAAGATAAACAGCTCCTCTTAAGGGAGAAGTAATTACTCTTGGCTGTGCTATGCTTTACTTTCTGATAAATTACCTGTTTTCCTGTTAATTATGATGGTAGACTGAGAGTCCTCTATTGCTGCTGTTGTGGAAAATGGTGAAAGTGATTTCTGTTCTGCTGTCTCAGGCCACTCTTTACACCACAAAATAACTACAACTCTTAAGAACCTTCACAGACCGTAAGCATCTGTGGTAGAAGTCATCTTGCTGTATGTTTGTGAATGGCACGAGACCTGGGAACGTTAAATAAATTTTGTTGACCTTGTAAAGTGAATAAAATGTGGAAGGAAAATGTGTTGGTTTTTGGGTTTTCCTCTCTCTTTCTCCCCTCTCCCCCCTTTTTTTTCCCCTTCTAGTTGACTCTTGCAGATGTTTTGAAATACACTCAAATCCCTGCTGAGAGCTATATGAACAGCAGCCGCTAGGTGGTAGAGTATTTCAAGAGTAATGCAGACTTTGAAAACTGATAAAGGAGTGTTCTGTGGCTTTTCTAATTGCCTTTTTTGCAGATGCTTTACTTCTTGATGGGCTGTTCACTAAAATAATGCTTCTAAACAAATTTAGGCATCTGTTCTCAAAGTTTTCATCGAAGTAATCATCAGTTAAATATAAAACTCTTCCTAAGGTGAAAGGGCTTCAAGGGAAAATATTTTGATATATTTTAATGGTAATCGGCAATAATTGTAAGAATTCCCTCAAACTTTAAAAGTATCATCTACTGTGTGTGACAAAATTATTGCATGCACATTTATAATTGGTAGAGTGGCTTTAAAAAACAAAATTGAAAAACCTTGACACATTTGGTTCCTTGATAAAAGAGAAGTAGCTTTTGTACTGCATCTGAATAAATGGGAACTTAATGCATAAGCAGAATGACCAGAACTTTTCATAAGCTTAAGCTGTAATTGTTACCATTCTTTGAGGATAGTGAAGAAAATCAAATTGTAGACAGACATATTTTCTTTTAAATATTGGGAATTTTGCCTTATTTGGAAAGCTAGAGATATAAATGGATAGGAATAAATGCGAAAAATCATAGAATCATGGGATTGGAAGGGACCTCAGGAGATCAAAAATAACAAGTGATACTTAAGTCTTGTTGTCTGTGAACACCCTGAAGTGTAAAGCTTATTGTGGCTGTTCGGTATCTTAATATTCTTAGTCTTTTTGTTAGTGCAAGCAAACTGCTATAGTTGTGACTTAAAACAATTAAAATAATTTATGTGGCAGTATATAAAATCATAATATGTTTTTATATATTTCGCAGACTTCTGCTTGTGGGAGGCTGTGAAACAGATGAAGATGGAGTATCTAAAGCGACTGGTTGTGGGATATCTGCTTGGAGAGTTCTGTCAGGCTCTCCCCATTACAAACAGGTTACTAGTTACGAAGATGACGTTAGAACAGTAAGTGCGTTTCCTCATTTTACTGGATGAATATTGCCACTGGCAGAATTATCTAACTGGAAGTTCAATATAAATCTCTTTTTGAAAGAAGAGTTTGATGTGACGTTTTGCTATTTTGTAAGCTATGATGCAAACTGGTAATAAGTTATCTCTTCCTCCCCCGGCATCTGTTTTTCCTTTTTCTGTAGTATGATTTGAACTTTTAAATTCTTGATTATCACTTTTTGATCTAAAAAAAACCCAAAAGCAAACAAGAAACAACAACAAAAAATGCAGGGTGGAAGTATACAAACTCCGTAGTTGTGTACTGTGGTATGTTTCCTATCTTTATTGGAAAAATTACAGTTATTTTTGGTTTTTTATTACTTCATAACAAAAGGCAGCACACCTGAAAGTGGGATTTCAGTTTGTCTGACTCATGATTTCTTTTGCTTTTAGTTGAAGTAATATTTGATTTGGTAACAACTACCATGTGAACATGCTGAAATCAATTTACAGTACATTAGGAGAAATTACAGTATTTACTCTTAGATAGGTATTTCTTAGTATTAAAAGAGAGCTTTTAATTTCATTATAAATGGGCAATACTTTTCTGTGGCATGATGCATACCTAATGAAATGGGCAAAGTTACACAAACTGCATTTTATTATCCTTGTATTATTTTAAAATAGGCAGTCTTGTGGAAGTTTAAAGAATCCTGCAGCATTGTTTTAGTACTTTGGATATGACCTAGTTTTTGGTGCATAAAACAATATACGAGATTGTCTTTCATTGTATGATATGTTTTTGTTCTTACAGGAGCAGAGAAGAGGATTATTAAGGATTATGAATTTAAAGTTTTACAGCAGGCGGGGAACAGAACAGGTATTAAGGTCTAGGTCTACCTTAGAAATGTATTTTGCTAATATAATTGTCCATTAATGACTGCCTGAGAGACTGACTGAAAGTAGTTTTTAATTTATGCAACTTAAGAATTAACATTTGTATAGGATTTATAAAAAAATAATAAGCTTTTAGCATTAAATGGAGTAGCTTGCAATTTATTTGGCTTGTTTAAAAATCCAATTAGTTCATCTGCCAAAGCTTGAACCTTGGGTTTTCAGCACTCTGATAGGAACAAGTCTAGAGATGCAGAGTTCAATATCAAATGTAAAATCTTACTCAAAAAAGGCAGGTGTAAAAAGCCACCTAGTTGTTTGTTAATGAATGTAATGATTATAGCCTGTTAGGTGCCTTTTATACTCTGCAAGAAGGGAGTAGATTGTGATGATGTTTTTCAACTATATGCCTGAGAAAGAAGTAAGAGGAACTCTGAAATCCAGCCTTCTGCATGACCCCTCTTTCCCTAGAAAACAAACAAAAAACCCCCTCACCTTACAGCCCAACGTTTTCATACAGTGTGGGGAAGGAAAAATGAGTGGATTCAAACTAATCATTCATGGCTTAAATAAGGCAGACACAAAGACTTAATTTTTAGTCTGTTATGAGATACTATGGAAACACTTTGCCAAGTATGTAAGTAGCTTCAAATGTTTATTATGGGTCAAACTTCTGCTACCAGGATGCATGTGAAACTAATGAAACTGCTGATTAGAATCAACTTGTTCTTAAAACGCCCTGGGTGTGGGTCTTCTATTCTTCTCTCCCCTGAATGAGTAAGTGTCATGCTGAGATGTAGGTGTGTGCTTTCTGTATTTGTAAGGCTTTGTACTGTTTTACCTGCCTTAGGAGCAACCCATGCAGTACTGCACCACCTCCTCCTGGCTCTTGTCTAGTAGTTAGGTGCAGCCTTTGTTTGATTCCTTTGTTTTATCCCCCTTTCCCTCCTTGTAAAAAAATGTGTTTTCCCTTCTTTTACTTACAAGGGAAGAACAGTAAAAAAAATCTTTGTACCACCTTCACTGCATCCTCCTGAGAGGGGAAAAATGGATCATCTGAAGTGATATGGACTTTGGAAATGACCTTGATAGATTTTTTTTTTTTTTTTTTTTTT
>VXBO01013315.1:8323-58906 GCA_013400135.1 Rhinoptilus africanus | reverse complement strand
GTTAAAGAAGAAATTGCATGCTTGATTGGAAGGGGAAAAAAAATACCTTTTTGAATCTCTCTAAAGGGTGGAATGGCGAGAGATCTTATTTCCTTCACTGAAAATACATAAGAGAAGGCTGAAGTAAACCCTCTTACTGGAAGGCTAGTGCTGAGTATAGCTGTACTACAACTCCACTGCCCTTGCCAGTACTAAATTTACAAAGAAAAGGAGAGATTGTTATTCATCCTTGAATGTTTTAATCCAATTTCAGAGATTATGGTTTAAATATATGAGGTATATCTTACATTCTTTGTGGGAAATTGGCAACAGTGTTAGGGGATGACAGGCACAGCAACTAGCGGACTTGTATACTAGAACTAACTATTTGGGATTTGAATCTTAGTGTTGCTAACTTAAATGATACTTCTAAAATGTGAAATGCCAACCTGCGTAGGTTTTCAGTATCTTGTTCTACAGGTCCCTTAAGTTGACAAGATGTTTGCTAGGCAGCGTTGCCTGCTTTGCCAAGGGACTGATTAATGTCTATAGATAAAAATGGTCAGGTGCTAAATTTGAGTGTGTTAATGGCCACCCAACATCTAAATTTAACAGCAAGAGAATTATTACTGACTACTGAGTAAATGTTTAACTCTTTAAGATTTGTTATGTATATACTCTTGATCACTTATCTGAATAGGTTAAATATTTTAGCTATGTGTTTCTAAGTCCTGTGACAGTCTTTTGTTCTTTGCCCTCCTGTGTGTGCAAATTGATTTGTAAAGACATAATTGCCATCAGTAGGCATGTACAATTCCTTGGCAAACTGTAGTAGAGATTGCAGTACTCTATCTGCTTAAGAATATAATCAGGGAATACTTAGGAAATTTTTCTAATATAAATAATTATTAATTGCTTTGGAAAATAAACCTAATAATGCTCTCCTTTTCAGTTAAAAACACATTTTAAGCTGGAATTTAAGCAGTGCTCTCGATAGCTGCAAACCACTGTGCAACAGTGAGCAGATTCCTTGACCGTCATTGTTTCTGCGGCATAGTTAGAACTTAAAACAGCCTAGGAAATAAAATAAAAAACACCTCCAAACAAACAAACCCTGAAAGAACATTGTTATTTTCAAATTACACCTACCAATCATGTGCTGTAGAAATGCCATTGAAACTTCTTAACTGTATAGATGTCTAGTAACTTTTCTGTACTTCATTTTGTTGAGGTATTTTCAAGAGGGGAGGTGCTGGCTTAAAAATTGATTAGCTGCAGACTTGGAGAGTTCTAACATTACTGTAGGATGAATCTTTACTGGGAAGTTTTTAAGAACAAACTACACTAACGAAATGGGGTTTTTATGAACAATATAATTTTGAGGAGTCTACATCCTGCTGTCTTTCAGTGAAGACTAGACTCTGCAAACCTAATGATCTTTCTAAAAACACAGAAGTTGTGTTGGGGCGGGAATGAATATAAATTGTATTTTCAGAAAATGTTGTGCATTGCCAGTGGCACCAAGTTTGACTTAAAAATTTGAGTGTGTATTTAGAGCATCTTGTCTCGTGGAAATAGTGTATAGATCCAGTTGTAATTCTGTGGGAGTTTGTGAATCCTTAAGGAAATATTTTGTTACAAGTACGTTTTGCCTCTTAAGATCACAGAATCATAGAATTGTCAGGGTTGAAAGGAACCTTAAAGATCATCTAGTTCCAACGCCCCTGCCATAGGCAGGGAAACCTCCCATTAATCAGGTAGCTCAGAGCCCCATCCAGCCTGGCCTTAAAAACTTCCAGGGATGGGGCTTCCACCACCTCTCTGGGCAACCTGTTTCAGTGTCTCACCACCCTCATGGAGAAGAACTTCTTCCTAATGTCCAGAGCTCAAAGAAAACTTAATTCAGGAGAATTTTTGCAGCCTTGTTGAAGTTTACTTACAAATGTTGAGTTACTTCATCTGTATGGGCTTACTCTGTTGTTTGTTATATTGCTGCTTAGTCTATTGTTACCCAAGGGATTCTTAAATTCTGATTCAGTGTCCTGAAATGAATGTGCTCCTCCAGGATCTCTTACTTTATCTATCTCCTTTACCCCACCCCTCCCTATTTTTTTTTCCCTTTTTTTAAGTTGTAACAATGCTCACCTAAAAGTTTGCTCCTGGGGAGGAAGAGCTGTGCTAAACTGTATTTTGGTAACAGTCTTTGGGTGAACCAGGGAGGTAGGCCAGCAGAAAAGTGAGGCTGCTGAATGTTTTCTCTGAACAGCTGATTTGAAAACAACCTGCAGTTTTTCCTCCGCGTAGGTCTGCATTGCTGACTGCAGTCTTCTCCTAGGAATGCCACTCTTTCAGATCTTATTTGCTGTGTAACAATGTGATACGGAAGTTCACATTCCTAAAGTTTTCTTAGTTTTATGGTAGTGTTCTTCCTTTACATAGTTGGTTTTTACCCTTCCATGCCACAATTGATATTTTACCTTTATTCTGTTTATCTTTTTTTTTTTTTTTTTTTTTTTTTTTTTTTTTTTTTTTTTAATTTAAAGCTTGTTAAATTTTTAGCATGAAAGACTGTACAATCTTTTTTTTTTTTTTTTTTTCCCCTAAAATATAAAAAAATACTTTGGGGCTTGGGGATTTTTGGGTATTTGTTTATGTGTGTGAGGTGGATGTTTTTGTTGCTTGCTTGTTTGGTTGTGTTTGGTGGTTTGTGTGTGTGTTGGTGTGTGGTTTGTTGTTTTTTTTTTTTTTAATTAACTTTTCCGACATAATGTTTGGCAGGATGGTGTTTTCAAGATGAATCTTTCTCCTGATGGAGCTCTTCTGGCAGCTATTCATTTCTCAGGAAAACTGTCAATCTGGTCTATTCCATCTCTCAGACAACAAGGAGAATGGGACCAAACTGATCAGGTGAGAAGGATGTAGATGTCTAGAAACTTGCAGTATATATCTTAATTCTCTGGAGATGTGCTTTTCTAGGAGATGAGAGTAGTTCAGATAACCGTGCTTTAGCTACTTTCTATCTTTCCAGTCAACCCCATATTTTTCAAGAGCCCCATATTTACTTTCATAATAATCTTTCTATGTTTTAACCTTAAACCTTAAACTTTAAAAGCTAAGAAAAAGAACCAGTTCTTTTGCAGTGAATTTTTCATGAGGCTTTTTGGTGCCAAGTGGGTAACACTGATAGAGATAGACTGAAATGCTCTTTTAAAATATAAGTGGAGGCCAACACGGGTAACTTTAAATGGTTGAAACCAAATTCTGCTGGATGTCTAATATGTTCATCTATTCCTCCCTCAGAATTTACCCTGCTTTCTGCCAGATATTTCTCCAGAATAGTTTGGTATTAGTAAGCCACACTCTTTCTACAGGAAGTATTTGCAAAACTAAGTAGGGGAAATTAAGTTAGGAATTACCCAAACACTGGCAACCTTTTACGTGACCACTGAGAGTTGAAAATTGATTAGTCTTCCAAGAAAATTCCAACTAACTAACACACTCTCTGGGTAAAGATAACACTTTATTTTAGTGAGGAAAATATATCTGCATTTTGAAGAATGACAAGTCTGAAATGATGCACAATATTATGTGAAGTATTCTGATTTTACTCCCATTAATTTCTTGACTAATAGATATGGAAAGGCTTTTCACTTGAAGTACTCTGTGTAATGTTCTAAACCTACAAGACATGAACCGACATCAAGTCCAAACAGGGTAACCAGTCACTAGACATATATGGCATGAATTACCACCAATATTTCCTATGCAGTATTGATTTCGGGTGGTTTTATTGTAGTAAGTGTGTTTCTTATTAGAAAATTATTGTAGAATGAAACATTTGCTACTTGGTAGTAAACTGAGTTTTAGGACATACGCTGATTAATAAATCCAAGTGTTACGTTATCATTAAATATTTGTAGTTTTTGATTCTTCTATAATTTCCTTTTGCGGGGCAAATCTTTGCACAGTGTATTGACTCCTTTAGAAGTTCCAGTGAAAAAATCTTTCCTTCAGTTTTTTGCAACTGTTCTTAAATTCTTCAAGTTTATGCATTCATATGAAACACAAACAGCTTTTTCCCCACGCTATATTGAATTAATCTGCAGCCTAAGCTTTGCGCAGTAGGTACTATAAGGTCCATAGCAAAACGTTTCCTTGACATTACATATAATCACAAGCTTCTATAATGAGTAAGAGTACAAATGAAGGAAGATGTCTTTCTTTGGGTATCATGGTGACTATGAGCTTAAATAAAGATTTTCAAGAAAAATTACAGAAAAGATAGACTGAAAACTTTGACTATAGGAAAGACTTAAGTCAATAAATAATTGTAGATATAACGGTATATTGCCATGCTGAACGCCACTTGTGTGCTGTTATCTTTTTGATCTTATGGCAAGAGCAAGACTACTGACTTGGAAACATGGCTGGGGTGTTGTATAGCTTAAGTTTGGGTTCTTACAGGTAAGCTCTCGGATCTGGTTAGGTTGTATTGACTGTGAAACTCTTCTGGGTCCAGCTGGGATGGAGTTAATTTTCTTTGCAGCAGCCTGTATGGTTATGGATTAGTGAACAAAATAGTGTTGATAACTCACCAGTATTTTAGCTATTGCTCAATAGAGCTTACACAGCTTCAAGGCCACCTCTGTTTCTTGATGTGTCCCCCAGTGAGTAGTTTAGGGGTGCACAACAACCTGGGAGGGGACAGAGCCGGTACAGCTGTCCCCAGCTGACAGAAGGGGTATTCCATGCCACATAACGTCATGATCAGCAATAAAACCAGAGCAGGGGGAAGTTCTGGGTAGGTGGCTGTGGTTTGGAGACTGGGTGCACATCAGTCAGCTTGTGGGAGATGCGATGCAAAGGCAACCATTCATCTCGTTGTTGTTTTGTTTTGTTTTTCTCCTTTTTCCCCCCTGGCTTTCCTTTGCTTATAAAACCGTCTTTATCTTGACCCACAACTGTTCTTGCTTTTACTTTCCCTATGTCGTCCCACTGGGGAGGGGAGTGAGTGAGCGTCTGTGTGGTGCTTAGCTGCCAGCTGGTGTCAGCCCACCACAGAAATGGTTTATTTATTATTTAGGAAAGTACTTTTAAAAAAACAAAATAAAATCCCAAGTGTTCGGCTCCGGTGTTGGCCGAAGTGTAGTATGTGTTTGTATATGCATGTATGTGTGCATATCTATCTATTTTTAATGTACACTTCAGATTTTTGTGACAATACAGATTTTTGCTCCAGGATGTATACAGTGAATTTTGTATTTTTCCTTTGTTTTTAACAACAACGAATATGTATTCTGAAGCAGTTTTCAGGACTTCATCATTTAGTGAGGGTGATATAAAGGAGTATTCAGTATTTGTTTTCAGAATGATCTTTATGAATGAAACTAGTGTCCAGATGTAATGGGTGTTTTTACAATATGTGCAATTCCTACTTAATTGTCATCCTAACATATTTGTTAAATTAACTTAAAGTGGCCTCATGTATACTTTCAATTAGTAGACCCTTTTCTGTCTACTAAAATATTAAGTCTAAAATCACTTTCTACTTGACCCAAGACTGTTTTGGTTGTCCGAGCTGTATAATCTACCTGTACTTCCATTGCATTGCAGCTGGGGGTAGGATTATCGTCATCTGTATTTGTGTGGTTCCCATGTATTCTGATATTACTAAATAAAGCTTAAAAAACCAACACGGCAACAGCTTACTAACTCTAAACATTGCAGCACATCATTAAATAATGCTGCTTCTCTGGCTGCACTAGGCTTGAAAGGGGCTTTATAATTATGAAAATAACCAGAGTAAATATTTACAGCGCTGTACGAGGCTGGTACTCGGGACCACTACACAGAGCAAACAGGAGGACTGTTTTGAAAATTCTTCTTTATTTATGCTTGCAGTTCTGTTTATAGATGTGAAAACACTTGGTGGGCTTCTGATGGCTGGAGAGCCTTTGTTTCAGAAATTTTTAGGGTATGATTATTCGTTAATGCTGACTAGGCTGGGTCTGATGGTACTCTTGTCTTCTAATACGGTGTTTTAGGAATACGGAAGTCTGTTTTGCTTTGATTTTTTTTTTTCTAATTTAACTGTCTGGAGAAAAGTACAATGTCACTACAGCAGATGTATGTTTAATGTTCAGGAGAAGTTTGAATTTATTGGGAGCGTTTTCAGTGAAAAATGAGTGGGTCAGCAGTAGAGTAAATAAACAGGTTGTCTGTGTTACAAAGGTTTACTCACACATAACCCTTTTTGGTTTTTTGTCTTGCGTTTTTTTTTTTTAGCCAGGTTATGATGAGATCAACCCAGACTGGAGACTCTCTAGTGAAAAAAGAAAGAAAATAAAAGGTATGTGGTACAGTTAGATCATTATTTTATACCATTATGTAATTAAAAACACTTATACAAATATACTAAGACCTAAAATGGCTTAATTAAATCTCAGTTAGAAGAGCTGCCAAAATTGTACGTGTGATTTGAATTTGTAGCATGGCATAGCTAAATAAGTGTCACAGCCTCTTTCTTAAAATCCTCTCTTTAAGTATACTTTTGTAGCCATAACCATAAATAAGATGATATTTCAATTAGTATAGGACTTCATTTATTATTAATAATGTGATTATGACTCTGTAAAATGTTGAACATAGAGCAGATGTCTCAGCTTGTGGCAGAAGCCACGACATCATAATTTGTAGGTAACACAGTCTAAAACCTAAACTTACCTTTACCTTTCCTTTTTTTCTATGAATGTCTAATAAATCTTGAAAGCTAATGTAACTTAAAGATAATTAGTTTAAAATTCTAAAACAAAAGAGCTTTGTTTGCTCTGACTGGATTTGCCTCATGTCAGTCTCTATTTTTTTCGCAAAATTCAGGCCACCACATGCAGCCATTTATTACCTTTATTGCATGGCTCTTCCAAGAGTGCAGAGATCAATAGCTGTTCCATGATCCATTCACTACTACTTGTGTACATCTATATTATTAAAAGATCCTTGTTTCTTTGTGCTATTTTTCTTGGCGGTTCTGTCTTTGGGTTAACTCCTCTGACCTTCACGGGTAGGCTGCTGACTAAGCACTGAAGTGGCAGAGATGGGATCAACTGGTCTGTTTCTCAGTGCTGTTTGGGGAGAGGTCGTTGTCATCAGAGAGGTGGGAAATGACCCTGTGGTGAAGAAGTTGAGATAACTTTCTCGGGAACATTTTGTCCCGTTTACCATAATCAAGACAGTCTTAGCAATGACACGGCTTCGGTACTCCATTGTGGTGACTTTTTGTTTTGGTGGTTTAGTCTTTTTAACAACCTCGTCGTGTAGGCTGTTTCACAAACCTTGTTCATAGTTGTCATGTGTCCTCAAAAGCAGTGTAACCTTTTCTGATTTTCATCAGTATTATGTTTGTTGCCAGTGAGATTTGGTCAAGGATGGCCTGGGAGGTATTGAAGCAGATCTTTATCAAATATATACAATTTTGCATATTTTCTGCAAGCAAATCAGTCTACTGTGAATTCTTTTTCCAAATAATATTAAAAAATAATTAAAAAATATATTTTTTTCTCCTCAACAGCTTTATTTTATACAGGACTGATTTAGTAAAATATAATTAATCTAAAATGCAAACTTAGTGATCCAAGGACACGTATGTGATGATAAATGTTTGTTAAATTAGGCCATCAGATGAAATCTCTTAGTAATTGAAGTCACTTCTGTTCTTATCCGCTGTTTGAAGTTATCTTCCCTTGTGTAGTGGATTCTTGTTTGTTTGTTTATTTTAGATAAAGAATCCTATTACCCGTTGATAGATGTAAATTGGTGGACAGATAATTCTGTCATCCTGGCTCGCTGCTCTGGTGCATTGACCGTGTCATCAGTCAAGACGTTAAGAAACTTGTTGGGAAAGTCGTGTGAGTGGTTTGAGAGTTCTCCTCAGGTCACTTCAGCTCATGATGGAGGATTTCTAAGTCTGGAGGTGAGGGATGTGCGCAAGCAGGTATCTTTTTGGAATGCAGTAGAAACAGTTTGCTTTTGTATATGTAATCCTAAGGGTGTTGTGTGTGTGGTGTGGTTAAGAAAGAATGAAAAATACTGTTTAATAGAAAAAGCGATTCTGTTTCCAAGTTCAGGGAAGTTCTGAACTTTCTGCAACTTAGCTGTCTTAATAAAAACTTGATTGTCAAATAACTTCTGGGGAGTAGAAGCAAAGCTCCTAGAAGGCTGAGTCTGAATGAGAGGAACAGTTTGTGTTGACAGTTTTCACTGCTTTGTATCATTTGAAGAATACTGCGAGCATTCCTCTCCCACTTTGAAACAGATGTCTCTTACAGAGGGAGTATATTTAAAAGAAATGAGGAATACATTTAGATTAAGACAAAGACATGTAAAAGAGATACTTCTTGTTCATCTATAGTAGGATTCCAGGAGGGAGCAGAACGTAATGAAGTTAACCAGGAATTTTCTTTGAAACTAAGACAATTACTCCTTTCCCAAGGCTTACACTGAAATAGGTCTTAAACATCGTAAACAAAAATTTAAAATAGTGTTTATCAGAATATCTCAATACATAGCAAAGCTTGCACTTATGTTTTTGGAAAGACTTATTATTCTGGAAATAAGATACAGCCAGTGACTGGCATATTACAGCCTAAGGATGGAGATGATATTACTTTTGTATTGAACAGAAAACCTTGCTTTGAATAGCCCAGAGTTAAAAACACTGCTGTATGCTATATAACAGTCTACGAAGATGTCTCCATAGTTCTGTCCCATCTGGGGTAGTATAACTTTTATGACTGTTATGAAGCCCTCACTCTTGCTTCATTAGATAAGGGATGAAGCCTCAGATGTAGGAGAAAGACCCAGTCAGGGTTTGCGGAGCATGGTAAGCAAGCTGAGAAATAAAGGACTTAGGGAGAAAGGATGTTGATTCTGAAATTTGAAGCATTGGAAGTGGAGATGTACTCAATTCTCACCAAACTAGTCAAGGCGTACTATGTGGATGCTTCATATGCCTATTTTCTGTGCAGTGTGAAATAAAACTCATTCCAAAAAGATTACGCTTGGAGAGCAGGCCTGGTGATGAGGATGAGGGAGAAGACGACTCTGACTCCGATGATGAAACTTCTGCTAAGGACAGATACTTCAGCTACCTGAAGCAAGGCCTGTACTTTGTGACAGAGATGGAACGATTTGCTCCTCCACGGAAACGTCCACGTACTATTACAAAGAATTTCCGCCTTGTCAGTTTGAGATCCACGACTCCAGAGGAACTGTACCAGAGAAAAGTAAGTGTAGGAGGAAGGGTCATTTCTCTCATAGTCAACTTTATATAGAAAAAACTTTTTACTTTTCTTTTAATTCTTGCTGTGTTAACAGAAGGATTTAGGCACATGTTTCTAAGGGTCTCTTAGTTGATATTGTACTGTGTTACCTAATCAATGGGATCACAGTTTAAAACTAGCGTTATAATAATTCAAATGAGATGGTGCTTGCAGGTCACTGAAGAGACACTGTGCATCATTAGTTTGGCCAAACTTGAAGTGCACCCATGTGAGCGTTTACAAATAATGAAAGACCTGGCGAATATATTGAATGAAATCAGTTGAGCTTGTTATTGGCCAGGGAATGGATTAACTTAAACTCTGATGTGACTGTAGTTTACTTGTGTGTTTTTTCAGGCATACAGACAAATTAGGCCTGTGACTCACTCTAACCAAACAGATACTTCTTGATTTTTAAGACTGCTCTAGGCAGCACTTTGCCAAGGCTGTTTCAGTTGTTTTGGTGGTAAACTGGCCCACTCTGTAGCTGCTAAAAGTTCCCAGGGAGTGCTGATGTCATACTGGTTACTGAAATAACTTCTTCCTCCTCCTTGAGGAAAAATCTCTGATTTTCTAGAGGTGTCCATCAGATCCAAGTGTTCCTCATCTGTATATTGAGCCATTCTTTTTCCTGCCTGCTTAAGCATACCGCAGTAATTGTCCCTGTACTGTTTCAACACACATAATAAATAATTGATTGTTTAATATGGAAATCAGATGACTTTCATTTTCATGTGTTTGCTTTTTAGATTGATAATGAAGAATATGGGGAGGCTTTGTCTTTGGCTCAAGCATATGGGCTTGATTCTGATCTTGTGTATCAAAGACAGTGGAGGAAGTCTGCTGTTAACGTCGCTTCAATTCAAGACTACTTGGTGGGTTTATTTTTTGTGACTTTGAGGCTTTCTTATCAGAATGGCTGTGTTAATTCAGAATTCAATTTCTGTAGATGTTTTCTAATTTGTACAACACAAATTGGTGGCACTTTGGAGAGCTGTCTTGCAAATTCCATTACATGTCATGAGAAAGAGAGTGATCCTGTTAATTTAACTGAAGGTCTGATCTGGAGACCTTGGAAGTTAATGGCAATCTTTCAAGTAGCTTCTAATTTTTGTTACTACAGAAAGCACACTGCTATTGTAATCTCTCCCACACGTGCAAGAGTGGATTGTTGCCTGGTAAATGATTAATAATAATTGGAAATATAAAACATTTAAAGAACTTACAAGTAATTTTGAAAATTAAATGGGAGGGTGAAGTTGTTATCAGTAGCTATATAGCAAAGTTTGAATAACAAAATTTATAGTGAACTCTGCTAACTGTAACTGGAGCTTTTCAATAGAATCCAACATGGGTTCTTTTGACTTGGAAGAAATACTTACAACTCAGAAGACAAGTGCTGTTGAAGATGCACCACCTAATGATGCTGTAGTGTAAAAGCTTCCAAGAGATCAAGAGAAATATCATCTAACTTTTGTTTTTTCAAGTCAGATATTAATCGAATGTCAAAATAAGATTTTTACAAGTAGCCATTCTCCGTGTGCTATGTAATCTCAACTGAAGATCAGCAGTTAAGACCAGTAATATTTTGTGACCCTGGTGTGTCCTTTCTGTCACAGAATCCTATTTGATACTGAAATGACTCTAGTGCTATTGTGGAATAAGCTCTGTTTGTAACAACTATGTTTTAGGCCCAAACCATCGCATTTTATTTAGTGTAAGGAGGAATGATGCTAATTAAGGAATGCAGATAATAACTTCAGTTCTATTTGTTGTGAAAGTTCTGCCAAATCACTTGATATTTCTGTGCCTTTTTCTGCTGCATATACTCTGAGGGAATGATGGTTTTTGCATTCTCACCTCTTTTGTTGGTTGACATTGTCAGTCATGAGATTAACTCGACATTTTCTTAAGTGGAAGAAACACATTAGAAGACTTTAACATCTCCAGTTTCATTGCTTTGGATTGAAGCATGTAACATTGTGTCTATGCTCTTGTTCTTGGACAGAGCAAAATAAAGAAGCGTGCCTGGGTTCTTCATGAGTGCTTGGAAAGAGTCCCGGAGAATGTGGGTGCTGCTAAGAAGCTGCTTCAGTATGGCTTGAAAGGCACGGACTTGGAGGCTTTTGTGGCCATAGGAAAAGGAGAAGATGGTGGCAGGTTTGGGAAGACTATTTTTTTGTTATTTTTCTTTTTTAAAGAATGGTGTATGAAATCTTTACTAATAATTTGGTACAATTTTTTTATCAACGAGTAATGAAAATGTTCAGGCACTGTTGCAGGAAAAAAAAGAAAGCTGGCACTTTGAATCAAACTATTCTAAAGATGCCCAGATGATACCTATTCTCATTTTACCTTTTACAGAGGTAAAAAAATCACCGTTTATTTTGTACTGCATTTTCCCTCTTCTCAGGATGCTCTTTATTTTCTTCATCATGAAGAACGTCTGATGTCACTATTTTTCTGTGAGATTCTGTTTCTGTTGCCCCTTCTGGAAGCTGCAACTACTGCTATAAATATGTTTTGTTATCTGTCTTAATTGTTGTCGTGTTCTTCTGTTGTTTGACTGGGGAGGGCAACAAAGCAAAATGCAGTGGGTCAGTGGGGAAGCACGTACAGAGACAGTTCTCTTCAGTGTTCAGTTCCTGGTGGTGGAAATAGAAGAGGCTGTTCTGTCTTCGTACAGTCTTCTGTTACCATTGTCTGCTGTAGAGCTGTTGCCAATCCCAGTGCTACCTGTGGAATTTAGAAACTTTTATCAGCCATCATAGCTGTGTAGTTGATGGTTTATTTTTTTGGTTTGTTTTAGGGAGAGGGTGGAAACAAGAGGTGATGCCTAGTGTTGGCTTGTGATGAGTGCCTGCTGCTTTATGACAGCAAAACTCAGTATTATTTTTTTCTATAAAAGTCTAGATTTTCAGTGAAGACATAAATGGAAAGCTCTTAGTATGTTTAATAAAAAATCAGTTTTACATCTATTTGTTGCTTGGCTTTTTTTAATCAGCATTGATTACACTCTTGGCTTTGTCTTCCAGATTTATCTTACCGGGTGAGGTGGACATTGAAATTCCCTACGAAGACTTTTTGTCACCAGATGAAGAGGTGGATACTAGAAAGGAAAAAGAGGCCAAGAAGCGTCAAGAACTGCTGTTATCAGTAAACTTCTCAAAGTAAGTGAAATGTTAGGCCATGTTTTATTCAAAGTTTTAGGTTTATTATAACGACATGGCTGCAAGAACGCAATTACTCTAATGTATGTTATTCCTAATAGGAAAGTGGTTTAAATTTAAATTGGTATCATACTGTGTCAAAGTTCTCGGTTTACTTGATTTCTTGATATATTCCAGTGCAGAAAGTTGTTAAACTGTGTAACTGTTGTCTTCATGTACACATGACGTACAGTACCGATTGCAAGTGTGAAAATTCCTGTTTTGAACGCAGGCTGACGCTGGAGCAGAAAGAACTGTGCCGCAGCAGGCTGAAGCTCTTAACTTACCTTGATCGCCTTGAAACCTATGAGGTGAGGACACTCGGTAACTGGCTGCACTTCTTTTGAGTTCTCATTCAATAGGTATTCCTGTAACTTTTTTGTCACATCGTCATACCTTTTTTGTTATATGCAGCAATATTAATGTTTATGGTCTTCTTTGGATGCTACAGTCCTTCACTTAAGAAAAATAAGCTGTTTTCTGTTCAAGCTACCATGTTTCTCTTGCTTTATTGTTGCAAATGGCTGGCTTCCAGTGTTGAGAGCTATAGTTGGGCAGAGGGCTGCTTTGAACATATTGTGTTTGTGGGGAATTAAGGTATGCAACAACATGGGATGTGGAGTTGGTGTGGGATTACTCTTATTTCCCTCTGTCAGTCTAGTTAGCAAGTTCTACTCAGATTCTCTGAGAAATCTTCTTCTTCCATGAGCTTACTGAAATGAAAGAGTTTGGAATGTCAAACAGTATGTTGCTTAGTTTTTTCATTTTAACTTTGTAGTTGTCACTAGTCATGTAATGACTTTTACCACATTTCTTTGTAACTAATGTTGTTTGAACAATAATCAAAATAAGACAGAGAATTGTCTTAGCTTACGCGTATGGTTTTTTTGTACTGAAACAAATGAAAACCAGCATACTTTTCCACATATATCTCATATTTATTCATCCTAAGATAAAGAAACATGTAGGCTTTTGATGCTTTTGCACGTATTGTGTCAAAACCAATCTTTTGTAAGGTTTTTTTGTTTGTTTTGGTTTGTTTTTTTTTAAAAGGAAATCCTTGGAGGGCCTCATGCAGCTGAACAGCACTACGATGGAGAATTCTTCAAGAAGTTCAGAAATCAGAATATTGTACTTTCTGCAAGAACTTATGCTCGGGTATTAATATTTATTTTACTGTAATGACATTTTGTTTTGGTATTGCACTTAAGTGCATTTTTTACCCACTTTGAACTTGTTTGAATCTCAATGGGAATTTCGGAGGTGAGGGGTGTATTTGTTGGTAAATAAATAAATGCAGTGATTCTGAGCAAATTTATTTTTTTGCTACAGAAAATTTTTAAATTAAATGTTTGTTGCATGACATGTTGCATTAGATTTCTTGCTCATTTTCTGCCTAATCAGTCTTAAGATAATTTTGCAACTTAATGTTTTGCTTTTCAGGAAAGCAATGTCAGAGCCCTGGAAATTTTGTTCACTTTCCATGGATCAGCTTTACTTCCGCACAGACAGGCAATTCTCTCCAATTTTCCGGAGACTACTTCACCACATGAATATGCTTTCTTGTTGCCTGAAGCTTGGTAAGGATGCATCAATGGATATTAACTAAAAAAAAAAAAAAAAAAAAAAAATTTTTTNAAAAAAAAAAAAAAAGATTTTTATATTACAATAATTTCCATATATGACAATCTATTGTTGGTTGTTACATGGAATCAAGAGAGCAGGTTTGTCTCTATATACTTGACCAGTCTTCATTTTCTGCTTTACTTTGTGCCATTCCTGGAAGCTTTTTGGTCTCTTTTGGTTATTTCCAGGAGAGTAGGGACTTCAAATGTTCTTGCCTCCATTACAGATAAGAAGAGGCATGATCTCTTCTGATCTGACACTGCCCAGATTTTCACAAGTGTTAAGTGCAAGTCTGTAATTGTTTTGTAATAACAACCAGTGTTAGGAAATTAATAATGCAAGTGTTTAGCTCCCTGGAAGCAATTATGTTTTTCTGGATTTGTTTTGAAATGTAATTTAACACTTAAGCAGTCGGTAACTTCAGAATCGTTAATCTTCTTGTTACTGATTCTTATGCAGCTTGCTAAGGTAGAATTTTGAAAAGCTTTAAATCCAGACTTCCCTACCCTTTCATTTCAGCATCAGATGTTAGTTTACTGTCAATTTCATATACATTTTCACGAGAGAATCTTCCTTGAACATTGTAATAATGTTCTGTGTATTAATTAAAAGAATTTTTTGCTTCCAGAGTATTTCTTTCAAACACTTCAATTATGAAATTAGTTTTGAAGCATATTGTTCAGTGGCCATAACGAACTGGGGAGATTTCATTGTTTAATATTTCACAATAAGACTTAGAAGCCTTACTTTAGAGGTGTAGTTTTAGTATTAATTTTTGTGGTTTTTTTCTTTTTAGTCTTCCAGCATTATAATTAAGTTTTTCACTTCAAAGTTTTAACAGTCCTATTTGGATGACTCTCTATGTAGAATATGTTTTTTTTTTTTAATTCATCAAGTTATTCCCCTGACATTTTTCCTATTTTATAATACTTACCACTTTTGTCCCTTCTGAACAGAAGTTAATCTTTATTTCATGATATCTGATACTACCAGTACCTTTTTTATTGTGTTGGTAGTATTAGAAACACAGTTATTTATTTAGTTATGGTGTGAAAACACTTGTTTTACCCTTTTCTTTAAGGTAACAGTTAGGGCCACAGAGAGAAATTATTGCGTTGTTTATAAAAATGGTAAAATATAATCCAGTTTTTCTCTTTTGGTAAGTTTTATAATGTGAGAGGGAGGGAAGAAAGGGCTTCTTAAATGTGGTAATGATATTTCATTGGTGTTCATAAACATGTTCCCCTTCTTTCTGAAAGGTTGGTTGTTCTTAGTTTTGGGGTTTTTTTTTAATTTTCTTACTGTGATTGGTTAGTTTGTGTAGGAAACTGACTTATGTGCCAAGAGGCAAAATGACAGCTAAAATAAAACATTTCACCGGTGATCTAGTAGTAAAGATGGGAAGTTATGGGTGAAGAACTCAGTTTTGTCTGCTGTTGAAAAATGGAAGTGTATAGTTTGAGTCTTTATTCCTGTGTCAGATGGAACTTTCCAGTGCTAGGATCAGGTATGTGCAGGGTCACGCTTTTTTTTTTCAGGTTGCAGAACGGATAATACTGTATGGCTTTGGACAACTACGAAATGGGGATGAGAACAAATCCAATCTACATAAATGCCATATACTTATACTGTATATTTGATCTAATGTTTTTCTAAAACAGTTTCTCTGCTATAAAACTGATTACTCACATAACATTGCTAATTACACTCCTTAAATTGCTTTTTTATTAATGTAATAGAATTAACTATGTATTGATGAAGATGTATCCATTAATGAGAATAATGTACTAATATGTATATATAAAAAGTATACTAATGAAATAGATTTAAGTTGTACAAAGTAACATTTTCTTATTAATGTAAAAGTTTTGTGAGGTTTTTTTCATCTTCTGTCCGTTCTTATTTCATGTAAATCAAAATGAGTCCATGTGAATCAAAGAATTCAAGTTCTTGGTCATTTTAAGTGAGTCTGCTAGAACTAAAAGGCCCAGTAGTTATTTTTTAAGTGGGTTATTGGTATGGCTACAATTACTGGCATTCTGTAGATAAGTAGTTGTTGTTATGGAATCCAGTTTAAATGAATGAGCTATCTAGTTTATGTCTACATATTGTGTTGTATTTGCCTTAAATGAACTGATTGAACACGGTTATGATACACCTTACAAAACCGATTCATTCCCACATAAAATTAAAAAGTTGCAAGTGCTGACTAATTAGTAAACTTCTGAATAAAAGGAAAGCATTACAAAAATACAAACCCCAATGTTTTAATTGCTAGAGAAACGACTGTAGCTTTACAAGTGTCTCTACAGCTAATACCACTTGTAATTACAGTGGTTTTGGGATATGGGATGAGAATCATTCACTCTGTCCTCATGAACTTTGATTCTAGCAAATTTTATAAAGGATTCTGAGTCAGAAAACAACAAGTCTGGTTTTCCTTTTTAAATTCCACGCTGTTGCAGTTGTGCAGTAGAATGTATGCTGGGTATCAGAAGGAATTTTTTACTTTCAGATGCAAAAAAAGATGGATCTCTCTTGTGATTTCTTTTAGCTCTTTGTTTTTCTGAAAATTCAAGGCCATAGTTGTCTGTACTAAGAGATTCCAATGGGGTAATTGGTTGCTGTGGGGCATGTGATGAGACCCCTAACATGGACAAACTGTGTGCCAGTGCCCATGTTAAGAGTGCAGCCTGCCCTGGTGACCTTGCTTAAAGAATGCCTTGTTCAATGCCTTGGTGATGCCTCCTGCAGCTCAAACCTCTTGCTGAGCAGTGTCCAGCTCTGCAGGCAGAAAAGATTTTGGTGGAGGAAAAAAATACAGCGGTTTGTCTTCTAGGTCTTCGTATATGGACCTGTGTGTGGGGGATGAAGTGCTGCTGGGAATCGCCCATATTCTGTCTGTGTATATGGAGCATTTTAAATGATAAGAGGGTTGGTTCCCAGATGGAGCTCTCTGAGGTGACATCCTTATGGAATTTCACCACATTGTCCTGTGTCCTCCTAGTTCCTCCATCTGTAGGGGAATCTGGCTGAGGATTAGGGTCCTGTAACAGGTGCTGCCTTTTTGCATGGAATGGGTGAGGTGGGACAAATAAGGCACCTCTAGCTATTGCCAAGGCAAAAGCGTTGAACCACAATTGCTTGCTATATATGAACCACCACGAATGCACACAGAAGTGCTATATCTGAAGAATTTCATTACCCATGAGAAATGTTTTTGTAAAGGTTGCATTGTAACTGCCGTTTTCTTCTGTCTGGAGACTCCAGTTCAGCTGTAGATATTAAATTCTAAGTGCCTTGTGAAAGAAAGGCTTGTTTTGTTAGTGCGTTCTATAGGCATAAAACAGTTACTTCTCTTGTTACCGGCAAGTGTCATTTACATTAGGATGACATTTAGAGGCGAGTGTCACAAGAATTTTAAGGTCTTACCAGTCAAGGAGAAGTTGGTATGACAAATGGAAGGAAAAAAGGTAGGAGAATGTATCTTTTTTTTTTTTTTTCTATTTTCTGGGCCAGGTTGTTAGGAAATACATACACAGTGTTTTCCTGTATCAGCTTGTAAAAAGTCTCAAGTGGTAGATACCCTTTTGTTTCTTGTTTACGGCACACGTTTTGTAGCTTTAGCATCTTTAGGTATCATTCTCAGCACTGTTCAGGAGGAGGTTTGTCATGTCTGAGCAGAGGATTTATGTATTCGTGAGACTTCCAAAAAGGACTGCAAGTTGTATAAGCTTAACAGCCCCCAGAGTTGAGAAGGAATCTGAAATACTATGATGCATCAATGGCTCTGCATGCCTGGCAGCTTCAAATTGGAATTGTGATAGACTGACATTACTTGGTAATGTGTTTTTGCAGAATTGTGATTGTAATGTTTTCCTTATTCTTTTCCTATTATTTCTCAACTTCTTTTATAATGATGGCTCCTGGATCTGTACTGTCTCTTAGTCATTGGGATTCATACTACTTCTCAAAGATCCATCAGATGCACAGGCTTCAGAGTGAAGGTGGTAAAAGTTCAGATAGTCAAAGGAGTTGATAGCTCTTTCTAATCTCTATTTTAATACCTGCAGCTAGCGTTCTTAGCCTCTAGTTAAGATTGTTGCCCTCAGGTTTTTAAAGGTGATCTCAGAGGAAAATAATGCTTTACCACCATTATAAATATATAACCGGAGTCTTTTTCCTTTTCTTTTAATTTTCTTATCCTTCTTATTGCGTTTAATTGCTATATTGCAACATTACCACTCACATTTTAAGCCTACAGAAGTTGGGAAATTCAAACGTATCGTTCCCTCAGCAGCCATAAGTCTGCTATACTGCACATTGCACTAGTAGTAAAAAAATCTTCCCTCTAAGACAGCAACTTTTTATATCTTTTTTTACTCCTTAACTTTCTCAAATACTGGTTTTCAGTTATGGCTTAAAGTGAATTTTTACTGGAGAGTTGTGGATGAACTCCATTTGCCTGATGAAGTGGGGTGTGGGAGTGGATATATCTTCTAAAATCTTCCTGAAGCTTTCAAAGCCTGAAAATTTCCATGTAGTAGACTCTCATCTATGAATAGATAAATACTACTCAATTAAACTAAGAGGTTAACTTTGCCTTTTCATAATGATGTCGTCTTCTGAACGAGGTTTTCAGTTATTGCCTGTGGCACCGCAGTTTCGATAAAGCTCTTACAGCTTCATCTCTTCTCTTCTTAGTATTTGTATGTAAATAGGTTTGATGACTGAACATCTGCAGAACTCTCTAATACATAGTCCTCATTTTTTTGTATTAGTTTTTTCTTCTTCTCTGAGGCTCAACTGCTGTTCGTTTTAGTGTAGTTCAGAAGTGTTCCTGATAAAAGGATTAATCCCACGGTCAGTTCTTATTTATTTCATTGTATCATTTTACAAATGAATTCAAATAAAGACAAAGGATGTAAGTTTTATATATTCTTTATATACTCTTTTCCTTTGCACTAAGGGAAAGAAGAAAACCAATTTTTCTGTTTTTCTACCTCTACCTAGACGTAGAGGGATCAATGTAGTTAATACTAGTTCAAGGATGTGTTTGGGGGGGGAAAAAAAAATCTTCTACCATGAATTAGAAAAAATAACTTCTGAGGGTAGATTAACTTGTCATGATGGCACATGTGTGCCTCTGGATCGACTTCTGGTAGGAGGGGGGAAGGTCCTTGTGGTTCATGTAAAAGTTAAAGCAGAGATTTGGAGGAAGAGAAGCTCTTCTGTAAACTGGCCTATGTGAGGATCCGGGAAAGTAGCAGGAGCAGCTCACTGCAGCCAGAAGGCTGCTGCAGAAAGTGAGCTGGCAGAAGGTATTAGTCATGAGGAGCTTTGAAGAGGAGAATGAGAACTTGAAGCTGAGGGAGCTGTGGAGAACATGAGCTGTCACCAAGGAAGGAGGGAAGTTTCACAGGAGTTGCTATGCTGGAGCTGAACTGCCATTCAGAGGGACCTAAACAGGCTGGAGGAATGGGCCAGCAAGAGCCACGAGGAGTTCAAGAAGGACAAATGCAAAGTCTTGTTCCTGCAGCTGACGAAACTCTTGCGGCAAAGACTGTGCAGTCGGACTACTGCGTTCATACAACTGCATCTAGAATGCTGGCCTCCAGTACAGGAATGACATCAGTAAACTCTGTGTCCCCCTGCTGAGCTCACTGCAGGCGATAGAGAGCTGGAGCACTTGAAGGCTAAGGGAGCTGGGTGTGTGCAGCCTGGAGAAGGTTTCAAGTGGGCCTGTAGTAGCCTCTGCATCCCTTCCTATAGCACGTGAACTGAACTGTGTCTGTGCTGTTTATCCACAGAGCATTAACAGGATTTTTTTTTTTATTTCTGGCTTGTGCATGCCTGACTTGTCCTATCTTCATCTACGATGTGCGTCTTTTCCCTGCATAGTCCTAAACTGAACCTTGGCTTGCCCTCCCCAATCTTCTCATGAAAGTGTATTGCTGCTGTTGTCTTATTTGGTGACTTTTTACAGGGTTTAGAACAAAGTTTCTTCCATGAAGATTCCTTATACTTTATACGTATACCATTCTGAGGGTTTATTTTCACTGTATGGTGAGAGACAGCTTTGATCTTACTCGGAGTTCAGCTGTGTTTTTAAAATAGCCCATTTGTATTTTGTGAAAATTATTACCTCATGATTTTAATTGTGTACACCAAGGGGAAAAAAAAACACAGCAAGCTTCCAAACTGCACTTGCGTAGTGTTGGTTGACTTTTCTGATGTTTGGATTATTCAGTCTAGGTTGTTTTAGGAGAAGAAAAAGTTCCTCTCCCCCAAAATTCTGTTAGAAGTTAACCACATCATTAAAACATTGCTTGCTTTGTTTATACGAAATCAAACATAGCTTTTCTCCCCTGGTGGCAGTGTTGCTTCTAAAGACCTGTCATCACAATGCGCACAGTAGGAATTCTGAAGGGTAGTTAACTGTGGCAGCCAAATGCAACTGGGATACCTTTTCCACTAGTTTATGCAGATCAATTTTCCCAAAACGTGTGGTGTTTTTGGCACTCTGTTTTAGGCATCAGCTGTACTTCAGACTTGATGAATTTGTCACATGGCCTATGGATGTTCCTGGAAGATGAAGAGCGTATCTTTCTGGCCACCACTGTTGTATCACATAGTGTATTGAATAATCGGAAACCTAAAAATACGCAATCAGTCATATAGTTGCATTTACTTATTTACTACTAATCTACTATAATAGTGGAAAAGAATATTTTCACACAGAATAAAAAGTGCAATACATATCATAGCTTTGTAAGACGACATATCTGGGATCCGTTTCTTATTATAGTTCATCCTCAGTTATTGAATAACTGTGACATAATAGAACTGTTTCGGAGCCGTAGGATTTCAAAGCAACAGAAACTGGCGTTGATTTCCCCATTGCTGTCTGAGAAGTTACAGACTTTGGACAAAGGAGTTTCTGGATTAAATGAAGAATTAATATGTTATAAAACTTCCCTTGCAGATCCTGTATTATATGCAGCTGTATGTATTATATATAGTCTGCTACTGTATGTAGTGAGATGATGGAAGTGCTAATTTGAATGTGAAGTCTAAAACAATTTACAGCGTACTTACAGGAAATCTGGAAAACAGAAATTCTAGTAAGCGTACAAGTGTAAGCAAGGAGAAAAGAATATTGAAGGTTCCTCTTATAAAACATCTAACATTCCTCTTTTTACAAAACATAAATTTGAGATAATTTTAAAAGTAAGCATAATAAAATTGGAATTAAGTGACATGTTGAGTGGATAACAGAACCATTTGATGGAAGCGTGCTTTATTTCATGGTTCAGTATCTCTCATATGGCTTTCTTACATCTAACAGATCAATGCTCAGTGTCTTACTTAAATACGTTATGTTCAGAACTATTTTAGTATGTAACCCACAAGCTTTTAAATGTAGAATTAGTGTTTATAACATTGTTTTTTCAGTCAGTAAGACATGATTTGAAAAGAAAAAGCAAAGGCTTATCTATTCCCAAAATATTTTTAGGAAAAAAAAAGAAACCAAACCTGCTCTTAAAAACGTTCATGTCTTTCAGTAAAAAGGTTGTTTCACAGATGTGTTGGGGTGAATTGCCTTTTGCCTTGGACTCTGTCCACAAGTTTACAAGAGGAAGGATTTAAAAAATATAATAAATTTCTAATCCTCAACTAGATGAGGCTTAGAGACAGGCCTGCTCTATGAAATGCTTGAAGAAAAAAAACCCACACAGAGTTGCCGTTGGTAATAGAAAGAATTGGACTCTGACCTTAAAACTGAATTAGACCTTCCCTTTTGAAAGGCTGTCCTTGGAGAGAAAAATAAGCTGCAGGTTTGAATAAATGCAGTTGGTAGGATACAGAAACTACAATAGTATGGACCTCTTTTGTCGAAGCAAAGAATGGGAAAAATTGCCAAGCCAATGTAAACAATAGCGTGAAAAGAGCAATACAGGAAAATTCAGCGCTTTTTGAAGAAATAGAGTTGAATACCTCCATATTCTGTCCATTTACTGGCTTCCAATCACATTTATTCTACTGTTGGAAAAAGAGAGAAAGGTAAAGGTGCCGGGGGGAGGGAGGAGGGGAAGCAGTGGCTCAGGGAAAAATAAATCCAAATAAAAGCCCCACGCAAATATTTGCATAGAGTTATGGTATGACACAGCTGAGAGTTTGTTTTAATTGGAAAAGGGCTGGGGGGAGCCACCTGCTTTAATGACTGCAGTGATCCCTCCCCATATCTGGAATTTTGGGTGAGCGCCCACCGCGTGGTAATGCAGTCTTAACCCGCATGTGTCTCTGACCGCTGTGGGATTGCAGTTTCTAAACCAGAACAAGACTAATGAATTCTGGATGCAGTAGCACAGAGCGTATGTTGCGCATACAGTGAGTTACCTACGCGTGCTAAATTCACCGCTTCCAGCCCAGTTAGGCATGTGTATTGTGCGCAGGGCGTATGCTGTGGTCCTGATGTGCCCCAGTTCAGCTGGATGTGCTGCACGCACGTCCTAAACAGAAGCATGATAGAAAAATGGAAGCCCTACCCCTTTGCATATGTGTGTTCGTGTCTGGATGTCTTTTTCTTCCCCGTCTCATCTGCATTTACATGCAGAATGCAATGGTGTTTTGATGCCTAAAATCATTCCCAGCTGTCTTGGTTCCCTTTTAACAGCTACTTTTCCAAAGTTTTTATGCTCTCTATTTCTGCATGAGTCACTGACATGGAAATTTCAGGGGGGAAAAAAAAAAAATATTTCTCTGCTAAAACATAACCTTCCAGCTCTGAAATTCTGTGATTCTGTGATTCAGTTAAGAAAAACCTTGTGATAAATCATAGAATCAGTGAGGTTGGAAGGGACCAACCATTAACCTACCCTGACAAAAACCCCTTCTAAACCATGTCCCTAAGTACCTCATCTACCCTTTTCTTAAACACCTCCAGGGATGGGGAATCCACCACCTCCCTGGGCAGCCTATTCCAATGTTTAATAACCCTTTCAGTGTAAAAATGTTTCCTGATATCCAATCTAAACCTGCCCTGACATAACTTGAACCCGTTTCCTCTTGTCCTATCCCTTGTCACCAGGGAGAAGAGCTCAGCCCCCATCTCTCTACACCCTCCTTTCAGGTAGTTGTAGAGGGTGATGAGGTCTCCCCTCAGCCTCCTCTTCTCCAGGCTGAACAACCCCAGTTCCCTCAGTCGTTCCTCGTAAGGTTTGTCCTCCAGACCCCTCACCAGCTTCGTAGCCCTTCTCTGGACACATTCCAACACCCCAATGTCCTTGTAATGAGGGGCCCAAAACTGAATTCAGAAAGCATTTGAGAAAAATACAGTGTTTTAATAATTTCTTTGCCTTTATAAAGGACTCGAGTACAGGGATCTCCCATCCTTTGCTAGTGTCGAGACTGATTTATTCCAGTTCTTATATTTGGATTCAAATATAAAGAGGCTTTTCTAAACTCTTCAGAATGGGAAGAGGAAGTAAGGACAGTTGGATGCAGTCATGTAGGGGGCAGGAGGGGGTTCTGAATTTTATTTAGAGTTGTTGAAAAGGTGAGTGAAGTTAGCAGTCAGTTCCAAGTGGGGTGGAGTTTGCTGTTTTTTTGTGAACTTATCAAGAAATGTGTTTAAGACTGACTTTCTATAATTGCTGATTTCTACTAGGATGAGATATTTTGCAGTTGTATCTTTTTTTGATGTTGTTTGCTTTAAGCATTTAGAGGAGATAGCTACTGAACGCTGCTTGATTCTTGGTGAGATTTGATTTAAAAGTAAAAAATTCCCCTCTCCACTTATTCATATGGTTAACCCGAATGCTTTGAAAATACCAAATTGAACCACAGCAGAAAATAACTTTAAAAGAATTTTCTGTGGCTTATCCGTATACCTGGCTTAAAGTATTTAACTTTTTCTTCTGTGAGAAGCGAAAAAAGATGGAGTAGTCGTGTTCCAGTCAAGATAGCAGTGCATGGTGATTCTTTCCTGTGAACTGAACAATCTTTAGTATTTTGTGGTGAGGTCTATTAATAAGCTTTTATGAAAAACTTTTGAAATATGTTTATGGTGCTTCTTGAATTGATGTGCCTGGACAGCTGTAGGTTTCATTCCTGCAAAATCTTGTTCTGAAACACGAGATCAGTTTTTGGTAGATTGAGCCAGAAGGTAAAAGGCCACCAGCAGTTTCCAAGGGGGTTAAAACAGGTACAGGCCGGCACATTCCAACGTTTACCTGAAGTTTCACAAGCGTCTGTAATATCTGACTCAAATATTCCTGAACTAGGTATTTTCGAGACATAGTAGACTTTCATGACAGTTTATTACAAGAGTTCTTCCTATTTTTGAACCCAAATACACCTTTTTTTTTTTTGTTAATCCTCTATAACATGCAGCAAGTAGCTAACAGCTCAGCTTAGCTGCATATGGTGTAAAACAGTATCTGCTGTTGTTTATTTTAAATAAGGCCCTGCTAGTCTCATCAGTGCTTACAGTGTTGTAGGAAGTAAAAACAGTGAAATGTCATTTCCTATTTAAGTGAAACAAAAAAAAAAAAATGAGCAACTTGGAATCAGTCTTAGCATATTGGTGGTTTTCTTTCTTCTGGGATTCTTCAGTCTGCTCTGGCTTTCACAGATGGGGTGATCACACACTTATTACCTTTGATCATTCACGTTGCCTGTCTCTGTACTTTTCAGCTGCTTTTCTGTCGTACCCTGTTGAGTCAGGTAGGCAGAGTTGCACGTTGCTTCCTCACTTGATGGATTATGGAAGTGAGGGGATAGGGGGAAGCAAAGCAACTGTCAAACAAAGAGAGCAAAGCCTGGGAACTTGAGCGAGATCTTTCTCAGCAAGCAATTTTTAAAGCAATAAACTTTTCAACTTTAGCTGAAACTATAAGCCATAGTGGGCTGTTGGAAAAGTTGGTTTGAATGGAGTCTATACTTAATCCATGATTTCTGTTAATTGGAAAGGATTCTTTTTTAAAATGTATTTTTGAAAATAAATATATTTGAAGCAGTTGCAATTTAAAGGCAAACCCAGGTATGTTTTAAGTTACAAGAATAGGGAAGAAAATACCTACTTCTAGATGGCTAGGAGGAAATACAGATTGTTGTCTAAAATGAATTGCGGGGGAGAGTCAGATAGGTGATTGCATCCGTCTGAGAAAAGAAGCATTTCCTAGTAATTTTTGATTTTAGGCTGGGTTGATAACTCTTTGCTTGCATAAAATTTAAACTGTTTAGTCTCTAGTAATTGTTTATCAGGGTCAGGGAAATGACTCTACTATGTTAAGAATAATTGGAGGGAAGAAACATGTAATTCATCTTGATATTCAGGTCAGTTAAGAAAACTTGCAAGTTTTGCCAACTTTAATTATAAACCATTTGTGCTACTGGAGCTGTAATTCCAGAATGTAACTTTGCCACATCCATAGCAAGTATGCAGGATGTGGTGGCTTGATTAAGCAGAACCTGGTCAATGTTGTATTTGGCAATACAGGCTTGGATCAGTAGATTTTGTTAATAACTTAAAAAAAAACCCCAAAACAAAACACAACCCAGCAACCAAAACCCTAAAGAAAATCACAAAAAAAGACCCTCCCAAAACAAAACCCAAACCAACCAACCAACCAATCGTTCCTGAAATGTCTTCTTAAGCCTACTTGAGAAGTGAATGGAAAAATTTTGCCATGAAAAGAAATCAGGCAATAATTTTTTGTCCATTTTTCTTTTATGCTTAATAGAACATGTAAAAATAGAGCATTATTGATTGTAACATAAAGACTTACTCGTATTGTCTTGATATAATATTCTGGAAGGGAGTGTTAATCACGCTTTGACTTTTCTGTTACTTGACATTTCAACTGATAATTAGAGCTTTTTCACTACAAACTGGGCCTTCCATAATAACATTCTCGTGTATGACATTTGAAATAGGACCGTATTAATTTAGGTTATGCACCCAGTTTTAAATATTAATATTGAAAATTAGTAGATAAATTGTGCTGTCTAAGTCTTAAACAGCAGCCCTCCACCTCAATGGGCTGATGATGAATCTTTCCAAAATCAGAAGGTGCTTATATCATAAATATTAATTTGGGGTTCCCGTTAATTATTTTTCGGTGATGTCACTACATGGTGCCTAATTATAAAGATAATCATGGAGTGTTTTGTCCAACTGAACTGGAATTGAACACAGATGTTACTATAACTGAGCCATCGGAATTAGCAATTTTCCATCTTCTCCCCTCATTTTGTTTGACTCTTATAGCCTCCAACTGTCTCTGCCAATTTATTGCTGGATTTCTACTGTGTGTTTCGTTTGGAGGGTTGGAATTACTGTGATAAAACGCATGATATTATTTGTTAGGACATAGAGGAGGGAAGGAAAGGGTGTCTGACTTCCTGGGAGAAACGTGTGTGTGTACAGGGCAGTCAGCGTGGATGTGCCTCACTTTGTTAACAATGTATTTAATGGCAGTTACTAAATGGGATGAAGTTACTGATTTTTTTTGTTTGCTGTTTTAACTCTTACTATATTGTGAAATTGATTTAATTGTTGGAATTGTGTTTCTTTTTAAGCTGCCGAGTTACAGCGCTGCGCTTCAAGGGATGAGGAGATTGTGTCAGTTGATAATTTATAAATAGGGATTGTCCATGTAGTATTGCTCCTGCTGTTTATTATCAGGGGCAGGAGAAAATGAATGAGATTAAAATTTCAGCATACCGGAGCAATAAGCTATTTTAAACGTCTTTACTTTGTACGTGGTTTGTTTCTTATTTCTACAAATGCCAGAACCTATATGTTTCTTTTCTTCTCCCTTAGTTTGTTCTGTATAGCTTGATGTGGGTTTCTCGGGTTTTATGCTGCTTAAACAACTAGCCTACAATAGCAAGCCATAACTAATCCTTCTAGTAATAGCTCATGGTCTTCTTAACCTGCATCTTAAACAGATTTGTTTGTTTTTTTTTTTTCTTCAACCTCAATCTTTAGAGAATGTTTCACTGTGGAAGTTTATAATCAGAAAACCACCTTAAGCTTAATGGAGAACAGTAGGGTGTATCTTGTTTCATTTCAGCGCAAGGATTTGTGCTAACATTTGAAGAATTATATTTTTTCTTTTAAGCTGTGAAGATCATAAGTTTTTATTCATTTCAGTCTTCTGTGACAGCATCTGCAGTCAGAATCTGTACTTTGAGGCAGTAAAAACTCTAAAAGCTTGTAATGTTTTTTGTCTTTTTTTTTTTGAAGGTATGGTCAGTAAGAAGATCAATTTAGTAATTATTTTTTAGCGTATCTTTAATGGTATAAGTAGAATATGTGTTTGTACAGATAATGTTATAGAGGCAAAATCACAATTGTAAAGCTGCATTAAGAAGTGATAAATCTGAAAAAATTGATACTGTAATTGAATGACATGCTTATTATGAATTCAGTGAAGTACTTGCACATGCTCTGTATTCCATTAATTGAATGCCATCACAATTTAAAAAAAAAAAAAAAGAAAACTATAAAATTGTGTAAAGCTTCCCTTTTCTGTTATACCAGTTACAAGCAGGGGACATTGAAAATTCTTCCTTGGAATGAGCAGAAACATCGTGAAGAAGACTGGTGTGAAAAAGCAGAATGCAGGTAAGTATATAGAAAAAGCAAAAAGTTTTTTCTATATTTACGTACCTTTCAGATAAAGAATTTACTTGCTAATTCTTAAAATGTGGGAAATACCCAGTAAGACTCACTTCTTATTTTTGTACATGCTAATTTGTGTTTTCGTCTTTCTTAGTGAGGCTGACTGAGGCTGACACTCGTAACGTAACATTATAGCACTATGGTCAGTGTGATGATGGGATGAGTAATGTTCGCAGTGTATGTAAGGGAAGTTACTGTTGGAAATCCTGGTTGATTGATTTATTTATTCCTTCTTCCCTGTTACTCGTCAGCCATAACATCATCACAGCAGCAGTACTGGATCACAAAGTGCCTTTCACTGTGTGAGCAACAGATGGAAAGCAGAGGCTGGGCATACCTATGTCTTTAGCAGAGAGGATTCTTTCTTTCATGATCTGTCTCATGTTTGGAATCTTGTACTAGTTACTTGGCTGACAAAAATTTAACACTGTGATTGGCATTTGAGTCTCATCACATTATTGGTGGAATGGTAGGTTGATTCTGTCGTTGTCTTTCAGAACCAGAAGTTTTAGGAAGAAGGCTGATAATGAAAAAAAAATAATGCAAGCAAATGTACTTAAACGTATACTTACTTTTTTTTTTTTAAAGGATGATTGTTGAACCAACTTTACAAGATGAAGGCGAATTTCTTTATGAAATGCAACCTGAGTTACAGAAGTACAGGACTACTGACCTTTCAGTAGATCTCGTTACAGATTGGTATTTGAGCAGAGCACAGGAAATTGAAAAATATGCAATGCAGGTGAGAGTAGCAGTGAGGAAATGGGAAATGATGGGGGCTGACTTGGGCTCATCAGCTTTCTTCAGCAGAATCCTGTCTTAATGCGTATTGATGGAATGCTTTTCCCTCAGTAATATACACCGTGTCTCAATCTTCATTATGGCTTTTGAAGTATTTTTTTTCTTTTGCAGTGTACTTACTCATGCTTGATTTGAAGTTTACTCGGCCAAATAGCTGATCTGTAGGAATGAATAAGAAGCCACTAGATTCCCTTTTGCTTGGCTTACCACAGCAGACCGTAACACTTTCATAGTTCGTGAAAAATGTTTACCGTTATAGTTTATGTTTGTAATTAAAGGAGGAAATGGGCACAGGGTATCAGGAAACATGTTTTATTATCTGTCACATGATAGTGTGCCATATATATCGATATATGGCAGTCGCATGTGTCACTCATATGTCAGTATGTAATACTGTTGTGATTTCTTCCTGGCAGGTTTATTGTGAGTCTGTGGGACTACCATGCAGCTTATTTTTGCTTTATTTACTCCATATGTTAAAAATGTTTGAAGCTCTGTGTGGTAGAGATAAGCATTGCACCTAAGGAAAGAGCTCCCACTGACGTGCTCTGGTGTGTTATTGCTTCTCAAGCCAATTTAGCTGATGAAAAGGGGGTTGACTGGAAGTATCACTATGAGTTAGTTCTGATGGGCGAGCTTTTTTATTCTTAAGTTTGCAGTCCTCCAAAGCTTTTTAATCATAGTTTCCTGTGATTCTTAACAGCCTAACAGTAGGTATGGACATAAAAGCAACTTTCAAAGATCAATTAAATTGCTAACATCTAAATGAAATTGCGTTCTACTCTTCTAGACTTATATCTGCCTCACTGAATGTGTACTGCAGATATTGCATTCTTTGAAATTGAAACAGAATCTTCCATATAAAGGTATTTTCAGTCACCAGGGGAAAAGACTGTGATTATCGTCTGTGATATAAACTGCAACAATTAAAATTATTAATTCATGGTCAGCTAGAAAAGTCATGTTACGTGTAGAGGTATGCATAACTTCAGTCAGTTAAATGTTATCTTGGTTTAAAGCAATCCTTTATATTCCATACAGTGAGATGAGGTGTGTGATCTCCAGAAGGAATAAAAAATAGTATTCTCCTAATCACTAAGATTAAGCATTTATTTGGTCTTTATGAAGCTGAGAAGAGCAATCCATTTGGAATATACAGGTTGCAAAAACTCCCAGAAACTTAGAACTGCCTATTAAGTAAAAGGAACAGGGAAAGAAAATATCCACACAAACAGGACACAGACTGGACTTGAAGTTGTATTTTGGCAAACAGTTGTACAGCAGGGTTTTTTTAATTATTATTCTTCAGGTGGACTGTGCTCTGTCCCTTGTTCGTCTTGGCATGGAGAGGAATATTCCTGGTTTGCAGGTGCTTTGTGACAATCTGATCACTCTCGAGACAGTAGTTTATGAGACTGATGGTGATCGAACCTTAACTTTGAAGGAACTTGTAGACATGAAAGACATTGAAAAGCTGAGACTGCTGATGAAGAATGTAAGTATTTTGAATGAATCGAGTAAGTTTACCTTCACTTCTAGTAATTCAGGTTACCGTAGTTCCTATGTACATAAAGATACTGTTAGTGGCTGATGTTTTTCTGAATGAACCTCCATCTTTAATTCAATAGGAATTCAACACTTTTACTGTTCCTTTTTTGTTGTGTTTTTTTTCCCTTTATTTGTTTTTAACACAAGCTAAAATGACTCAGTTTTCTCAAAGACCTGGGCTTTTTTGTCCTAAGCACTGGACTAAACGTGAATAAATTCAGTCTTTTAAAAGCTGTGAATTGCTTTTTCATTGCCCCTTTCTAAAGGATCTTCAGTGTAGCTGTCAATGATGCTGCAGATATAACAACATTGAATGTTTTCCTTGGATGTTTTTTGGTGTCTTTAAGTATTGCCAAAAAATCTTAATATTTGTCTCTGCAGCATATGTGTGTTTTTCATCTTCTCTGTGTTCAGGCTGTGCATGGCATATCAGAATAGAAAAAGACCTCTTGGAAAGGTTGAAAAATACTTAGAGATTGAACAGGGCTCTGAAATTCAGGCGAAGAATACGGAAGCACCACTCATGCACTTGAAGCACATCCGAATTTACCAAATTTTGCTAGGATTTATGTAACCACTCGTCATTTGTTTTTCTGTCTTGAATCCTGGCATACTGAAAGTAACGCTACTCTGACATGAATGCAAGCCAATCTCGCTAATTCTGAAATTGGAAGAGGAAGACAGCGGGGCTTTCCTCATGTAATGGGCTTTCCTCCCGTACTGCTTGGTTTCCCCAAGCCACTGGGTAACAGAAAGATGATGGATTATTTCAGTGCTTCATGATGTAGCGATCTGTGCAGCAGTGGCGAATGTCAGGCTTCAGCTGTTGTTTGTGATGGATGAAGATAGTGTTTCAGTTATATTGATCAAAATACATTCTCTCTGTTTTGGACAATGAAGCTGAACTTGTTCTTTTTTTTTCCTCTGTGTAACTCATTGCACTTTCCAGTCCTCTGATGAAAAATATGTGAAGAATGTTTATCAGTGGATGATCCCTTTTCTCCACCGCTGTGAAAATCAGTCGCCTGGTCTTGCAAATTCACTTTTTAAAGAATATTTAGTTACATTAGCGAAGGAAGACCTGACTCTACCTCTGAAGATATTTCAAAATTCAAAACCTGCTGTAAGTATATAGCCCTGATGATCCTACTGTGGTTTGGTTTTTTTTTTTGAAATTCTTATCCTGAAGAGGCGAATTCATAAATAGGGTTAGTTAATCAAATCAGATCGTCTCTCTGATCTTTCCATTCTTCTTGAACACAGGATTTGCTATGTTATAGAAAACATTAAAAAGTATTACAGCATAAGTTTCGATGCAATTAAACTGTCCTTGGTGAGGTTATTAAACTAATGTAATTATGATCTTGACCTATGAGAACAAAAATTGTTGTAAAGATTCTTCTTTGAAGTGGTTTTATGGTGACGTGTTTAAAGTAAATTCCTGGCATATTCACTTTCTAAAAAAGAGGTCTGGAAGAGTTCGATCTCACTATATTTTTTTCCTAAGGAATTTACTAGCAGTAGAATCAAGTTATTTCTCCCTGCCTTGACCCCTCATTTCCCCCACCTCAAGCCAAGAGTTCAATGAGTAAGGGTGGAGGTTACGTTCCATGTGAGTATTTATGCTGCTTCTACAGTTTAAATAATTATTCCAAGGCACATAAGCATGTTTTTGCATACTACTGAGTGTTCTAAGTCTGTGGGGAGAAATCAACCAGTGAAGGAAAACGCAGCTATTTTCTCTATATTGATACTATTGTACATGTTAAATAAATGACAGGCGTTTGCAGCAGTTCCCTTCCTCTGCCTTTCACCCTCTCCACCTCTCAAATTCAAAAGGATATAGAGCGTGCCACTGTTCTTTCCAGTGTCTGCAGCGTGGGAAGCTAACGAGTTATGTTTCAGGTTGTAACTTCCACAGGTACTTCAATAAGTTGTTAGCAAGAGACCTTCTTATTACAGCTAAAGACAACTTACTTAATTGGAGTGCACATCTTCTTATATTCAGAAGAAACAGAACTGATGAATTAGAAACAGAAAACTAAAAATAATGTGCTTTCTTTTCTTGCTAGTGTCAACAAAAAATTATTCCGGATCAGGATCAGCTTATGATTATGGCGTTGGAATGTATTTATAGTTGTGAACGGGATAACCAGCTTGCACTCTGCTACGACATTTTGGAATGTCTTCCACAAAGAGGATATGGGTAACCATTTTCAACTAGATATTTATGAATATTTTAGATATGTTAAATATAGTTGTGAATTAATGCTTTAAAAACAGTTGTTAAGTCACTAAAGGTTAGGTAAGATTACTGGAATATTCTGTTCCTGTCTGAGTTGCCATGCACATAGATACGTTTGTGCTGTATACGTGTGCTTGTGCTGTATATCTGCTCTACCAAATAATTCAACGAAACGTGATTTCAAGTAGCAGCCTAGACCAAGGCTTCTGTGTTAGTTTCTTAGACTTTTATGTCCTGGTGAATCGAGCCCAAGTGTTAGTGCTGTCTTACTGGTCTTGTTACAGTTAGTGGTGTCGTGCACTTAACGTACAAGCAGCAGTATGGCCCTGTGAGAGCAGTCTCTATATGGAAGATCTCTACGAAGGACAAGTAATTCTTGAGAAAGTGAAAGCATGAGGAGATGTGTATACTATTCTCCCAGTACCTTTTATATATAGTAAGGAAGAGAGCTTGAGAAAAGTGTAAGGAAGGAGGAACAGCTCTGTTCTTGGAAGACTGAGGGACTCTCTCAGTCTTTTCTATCCTTCCAGCAAGAAGCCAAAGGTTTTAATTTTTTCAAGCAAATATATATTTCATTTTCATCAAGGAATGTTTTCGAAATTCTTAACTTCTTATGTAATATGAATTATATGAAGAAATTACAAGAAGTATGGAGATATATATATATATATTTAGTACTAATTGTATAATATCTTTGCAGGCCTGAAACAGATAAAACTAACGCTCTTCATGATGAAGTAGATGAACTGGAACAAATTCTTAGGTATTTAATTTTGCTAAAATTAAATAAATGATTACATTCTTATAAAATTTACTAGGCATAGCCAAGAAGTTTGTTATGACAGGAAAGCAGCAAGAATATTTATCTTGGTTTTAGTGCTGTCAACAAGATAATCTGTATGTATTTTTGTATTCAGAACTTAAAAAAATTTGAATGGTTTTAACTATTTAAATATTATAAAACTTTTTTTTTTTGTGGGGGAGGAAAATTAATTCTAAATTATTGTAGGAATTTGTTTTGACCTTGATAATCTAATGCTTTGAGTGTTCAAAAACTAAAGCTGTGAAGATAAGTCATCAGGTTATTGGTGATATGCATTTACCCTACAGTATTAATTATTTTTAGTAAATAATGTTGCTCTGGCTAATCCATACTGTTACAGACTTTATGGAGACTGCTTACATTTGCAGTGCACTGTCTGAGACGGTTTTAAGACTGCTGCAGCAGAGGTAGTTGTGCAACTGTGCAGAATTAAAGTGTTGACTATTCACTTACAGTGTGTCAGAGCTGTTGGAGAAACATGGACTTCAGAAACCTGTTTCCTTTGTGAAAGACACAAAGGACAACCCGGAGGAGGCGAGGAAGCTGATGATTAGGCTGACGAGGCACACAGGTCGCAAGTTAGTATTCAGAGGGGATGGGAGATAAGGGGGAAAGGACAGTAAAAGCGTCCCTGCCTGTTTTGTTGCAGCTGGGAACCGTAGTGTTCAAACTGAACACGGTGTACATAAACCACATTTGTTAAACCCATAACTAACATGATTACTGTTTTGGCTGCATTCTCCACGTTCAAAAAAACTGTCTTGTTTCAAACCTGTTGCAATATGTTTGTGTTCAAGTAAACAAGACTGAAAGTCGTACTGGCTGTAAAATACTGCAAGATGATGAACAGTACAAGTTAACATATTGTAAATGAAGTCCTTTATGACCTATTTAATTTTATTGAGAGTGTAGGATTTGTGAAATAACACACTCTCTTTTTTTTTGGGTGTGTTTTCTTAGGAGCTCTTGTAATAAGGTAATTTATTGATTTTACGTATTGATTCTACCTCTTCTATTTCCAGTATAATTTTTCAGTTTAAGAACTACCTCATTTAACTAGTCTTTCGACTGTAGATGAATTATTACATGGCTCTCGGCGTAAGCAGATAAAAATACTGAACGCTGGGAAAAGCAGCCATTGGTGTGGTGTTTTGGTTTTTTTTCTTTTATTAATAAAAGTAAACATGCACAACAGTTTATCGGTGATGATAGGGTAGCTTGGACATGCTGAAGCTTTTTGACTTCTAAAAACCTTTCTTTAGGAAGACCAAGTCAATGCCTTTGTAGGAAAAATGTTGATTTTTCACTTTCTGTAGAGACATTTGCTTTGCCAAAATGAAAGCTAATGCCACATGAGAAAATCACTATTAGCTGGACTAACTTATTTAGCTTCAAGTCTTTTTTAATCTGAAAGGCTCAAGATAATGTCAAAAAACTGTCACAGTGTTTTTACTAGTAAAAGTCTTGACAGACCTCATGAAGCTGTATAGAAAGCTTTGTGGGTAAAGAGATCTGTGGATCCAGAGGGTCAAGAATCTGAATACCATTCCAGTTTAAGAAACAAAACAAACTTACAGCTCTGTTTGGCTGTGATTGCATGCAATTGATTATTCCTTTGAGATTGCCTATAATGAACAGCATTTTAATGATTCTCAGTTGCTGTTACAAACTGGTTTTTACTTAGCTGGTCTTGGATGAGCAGGAAGATAGCACTCCCAGTTTTCTGACGTACTACTGGAAGTTATCAAAACCTACTTGGGGAATCTTGAAAAAGATTGCTTAAATCCCTGTCTTCTCACAGAGAAAACAAAGAGGAAAAACACTTTGGGTACTGCATTGTTTTTATCAGACTATTTTATCCCACAGACACCGTTTTAATGTTATTTAATATTAAAAGCATTCTGTCTTTAAATCACTTTCTGTTAAAAGTCCAATTACAGATTGAAGTAGTGTTTGAGAACTCATATTTTTGGTGATAGTGTTGTCTACTGCTTTTCTTTAAATTTGTTGAGGAAGAGACTACTTAATGTTAAAAATGTTTGTAGGCAACCATCAGTCAGTGAGGCGCACTGGAAGGAATTGCTCCAGGATATGTTAGACATGCAGCAGAAAGTATATACATGCTTACATTCAGATACTTGCTATGAGGTGAGTTTTATGTTTTCATACTGATTTATGTCCTAAGTAAGCTACAAATTCTTGTTTCATATTGTTGCTCACAAATGTAAATACATTTTCATGTGTCATGTTGCTTGGTTGCCTGCTGGCTCTTTTATGGTATTTTCATTCAAATCAAAAACTTCCTGTGTTAATTAATTTCATTGAAAGCCCCTCTAAGAAATATCCTTAAATATCTTTTACTAGACTTCATAGTTCTACATACAAATGTGTTTAATAATAAACACTTTAATGACAATAAAGAGTCGTTATGCTAAATGTTATCGTCAACCAAGCATTTCTTAAACATGAAGTTCAGGTTTGATAATATTATCCAAGATCCTTATAGGATTATAGCCTTTCTCCTACTTGGAGTTGAAGTAAAATAATGTGAGATGAGATACCTAGTTTAATTGAAGGAAAAAATGCCTGCATGTGCATAAAACTCAAACCTATGCCATTAATATTTGCAAAGGACAGCTATTAAACTGATGTGGAATTTGCTGTGACATGTATTGTTTATCTACGTTTTCACTTCAGTATACTGCGGTTTATTACCACAAGCGTCCACTAATAATCGGTGTTTAAATAATCAAATCTTTTCAAAGTTTGTTTGTATTACAGTTTGCAAGTTTAATTGCTTGTGGCTACTAATCTGATTAGGTCTTGTGAGAAGTTTTAAAAGCAAATTAAGAAAAAAAAAATTGAAGGGGAAAAAGCAATGCTATTCAACCTATACCTAAAAAACCCTCACTTATTCTTCGTAGTTGTACAGTAGTGTATTTAATGTTCATTGGTTTGTGATCAGCTAAGGCTTGGTGTACTTGAGATTTTTTTTTTTTAAGTACACTTAAAATTATAGTACTAGAGCACTGAAAATAATAGCGTTTGCTTCGCTCTGATCTTAATATGAGTTTTTCATTAATACTAATTTTTTTTTAATCTCTGTACCATATGATTTAAAAAAAAAATACAACAAAGGGTTTTGGAAAAATGACCTAGGAATGATGAAGATGCTTTGAAATGTAGTGCTGTCATATGCAATTATGCTTTGGTAACTTCAAAACTAAGAACTTGATGAGGCAGTAGGGATTTGCAGGTGAGACTTGTATCGGGATTTTTTTTTTTGAGCATGATGCTTACTCTATTCTTCTTGCATGCAAAGTGAATCTTGTCCTCTTGAAGGACTTCATGCCCATAGATTTTGAGGGGTAAATTGTATGTATGTGGTCTTTAAGAAAGAAGGATCTACTATCATGTTTTGCATCTTTAACTGTTCCTTGAGGATTATGTATTGTGAAATGGAAGATGATCCAACTGCGTGATGTTTTTTAAGAAACACTGAACTGTGTTCCTTTCCAGAGCATGAGATGGTTTGGAGAGGTTCTTCCTAGTGAAAAAATACTTAATTTCACGATGTGATTGGACAGGGTGCTAGATAATCTCATCTCTGCCCCCTTCCTCACAAAACATCATAGCAGGTGATCTTTTGAGATTCCAACCTGGGCTGTTCTACAATTCATTGAGTCTATTTAATTTGTAGTGAAATTTAAAACCTTTGATAAAGGCTGTAACATATTGTTGCAGGTGTGATGTTTTCTGAAATAATTAAAATCATATGCTGCTCTTCATTAGGACAATACCAACCACATTTTTTTAAAAAAAAAGTAACGAATTTAAATTATTTTGAATGCCTTAAAGTGGGAAAAACTTTGATCCAAAATTATTGGATGTGTTTTGTGGCAGATGTGGCAGATGCAGCATTATAGTAGTATGCATTCTTTGAAGATAATCTTGATTGAAACTTAAAAAACTTCTTATATGCTTGGTTCTAAATATTTTTCCGGAATACAAAATTTCAGTTTCTTCAGGAATACAGAGTTTCTTCTAATATGTTGCCGGTTTTAAATTCTTAATACTGAACTGCCTTTTCAGATTCTTACATCCTATTAACACCTCAGAATATAGGTATAAATAATTTCTGATCTCTAAGTCATTTGTAAAAAGGCAATTAATAAGCTTTTTTTCTGCAGGAAATAGAAAGAACTAGCTAGTAGTTAATTTTAGCTTTATTTAAATAAATTGTCGTAATTCTCTCCTTGGTAGAAGGTACATTTTTCTACTTGGACTAAATATATTCTTTTGATTTCAAAGATTCTTTTATTCAAAGGGGTTGGTTCCATACAATGCAGATAAGCGTCCTTGAAGCTGCTGCTGCAGATGATTGAATTACCTTTTTTTGTTTTAGATATTCACAGAGAGTCTTTTATGCTCAAGCAATATAGACAATATCCACTTGGCTGGGCAAATGATGCACTGCAGTATTTGGTCAGTGGATCTACCAAGTTCATCAAAAGGGAAGCCACAGTACCGAGTCAGCTATGCAAAAAGTATCGAACTGGTTTTGGCTGCTGGCAGAGAATATTTCAATTCTTCAACGAGTCTGACCGATAGCTGTATGGATTTGGCCAGGTATATTTACAATTATCATATACGCAAATACATGTTGCTCTTTTGATTGAAACTTGAACTTTGTTTTCCCCTGTAAGAGGAGGTGAATCTTATGTGGGCTTATTTCTCTTCATGTAAAATTACGTGGTAAATGGCAACAATATCTTTGGCTTCTGTAAGAGTTTTTTGGGGGGGTTGTTTTTTGTATATATATTTTTTCTCCCCTTCCTTGCTTTGAGTATGTGTAGACCATTGCTGTCCCTGGTTGCTGGAATGATCTCTTACAGAATTTAGGTTGAATAAGAAGAAATGTGCAGGTCTCTCTCTGGATAAGAAGCTTTTTGTGTGTGTCGTTTGAACCTTTTCCACATTATGGCATTGAACCACAATTGTGGACCCCAGCTACTATCACAATAGAAAATAGCATTTTGCTGATTCATTAATTTATTTTCTTACGTTGATCTCTCCTGATTCTGAGAGTTTTTGTGAGGCTATCTGTCTCGGTTACATTAAGAAATAAGCCAAATAATTCTTCAGAAAGGAATTCAGGCATAGAGCATCCTTGGGGGTTGCAGTGTGGGTGATCATTCTTGTTTAAAGATACAGAAGTATTTTCTTTTACAGTTTGGTGCAGCTAGGTAAAATAATCAGGTATTATTTATGTAGAAGATTAATGACTTACGTAAATAGTTAAAATAGAGACATGTCTTAATATTTCCAGTCTTTCCCTAGTATTCTAAGAATTTGCTGTTTCATTAGTAGTGTTATGTTTTCATCCAAATGAGTTTTTCTTTTTCCTTAAGGCACTTACTAAAAACAAACCAAATAACAAAACCTAAACAAAATCCCATATCCAAACAAAATACTTACGTCTCAACTACAATGGAAGACATGTCTTCATAAAGTACTACATTCGCTTAGCCATGAGTACGCTTACCTTCTAATTATAAGAAAAAGATTCAATTATTTTTCTTCCCCTCAAGATATAATTTCATCTTGACCCATAATGGCACGTAAATACACATTACCAGTTTTTTTAGTACTGAATTAGAGTAGTAGCGTCAAACTGTTTGTAATTAGTTATCCTTTTTCAAATTAAGAAGTTTTCAACAATAAAATATGGTTACTATAAGGTTTTATGGATCAACAATCCTGTATTTTATGTTAGGTATTCAAGGAAGAATATTTTTGTGGTTTTTCTTGAGTGGTGGTTACATTCTCCACAGCTTAACTAGAAAATGACTGAAAATGTTTTGGCATTTTTCTCCCTAATTGTTCACAGCTTGTTCCTCTCTCCCATCCCAAACACACAAACGCATAAATATACATGATTGATGTGGATGAGGGTTTTTTCTTCTTTTTTTGGTNTTTATTATTATTATTTTTAAAGCAGTTGAGCCTTATAACATTTTGGACACCAGGGCTCCTAGATGTACTGTGCAACAGTTGCGATCACAATGAAGCTGCTGCATACACTATTGTAATATCCACGTTACATCTGAATTTTATCTGTGTGCATATAATGGCCACAGTTAAAATTTCTCTATTAGCTACTTACTTGTATGGGGAGAGAATACTGTAGTGGTGGGATCTCCTCTATATGTAGGAGAGAAGCCCTTCTCTGGGCTAAGAAGGCAGAGAGGCTGATTGGTTTTCACAGGTGAGAAGCTTCATTTTGGAGGAGGAGAAACAAAATGTGTGGTTATTTGGAACAGACCTTTTGTGTCGGCAGTCCAGTCCTTTGCTGGCACTGTAATATAACTTAGCCTCATCTCTGTGCCTGGGAAGATCATGGAACAGATTCCCCTAGAAGCTATGCTAAGGCACATGGAGGACAGGGAGGTGATTAGAGACAGCCAGCATGGCTTCACCAAGGGGAAGTCCTGCCTCATCAAATTTGTGGCCTTCTATAATGGAGTGACTACATGAATAGAAAAGGGAAAAGCCACAGATGCCTTCAGTCTCGACTTCTGTAAGGCCTTTGACATGGTCCCCCACAACATTTTTCTCTCTAAATTGGAGAGGTATTCATTTGATGGGTAGGCTATCTGGCAGATGAGGAATTGGCTGGATGGCTGCATCCAGAGGGTAGTGGTCAACATCTCAGTGTCCAGATGGATGTCGGTGAGAAGTGACCATACTGGGGGTCCATACTGGGACTAGTAGTGCTTAATATCTTTACCAATGGCATAGACAGCGGGATCAAGTGCACTCTCTGCAGATTTGCAGACAACACCAAGATGAGTGGTACGGTTGTCATGCTTGAGGGATGAGATACCATCCAGAGGGGACCTGGACAAGCTCGAGAAGTGGGCCTATGTGAACCTCATGAGGTTCANTGATGTGGATGAGGGTTTTTTCTTCTTTTTTTGGTGGGGTTTTGTTGTTTTCTTTTTTAGTAAAGGCATTATTGCCTTAGGTCAAAGTTGGAAGACAGTCACTTTTACAGTATTAATTGTAGAATGCTAGCTCTATTTCTACCTTTTTATTGAAAACACAGTTTATTGACTGTCGTTACTGCTTATAAGCACGCTAAGTAAATATTTGCTTTATGGGCCTAAAAAGTCACTGGCTTTTAAAATTTATCTTTATTTTAAAATANGATCATGGAACAGATTCCCCTAGAAGCTATGCTAAGGCACATGGAGGACAGGGAGGTGATTAGAGACAGCCAGCATGGCTTCACCAAGGGGAAGTCCTGCCTCATCAAATTTGTGGCCTTCTATAATGGAGTGACTACATGAATAGAAAAGGGAAAAGCCACAGATGCCTTCAGTCTCGACTTCTGTAAGGCCTTTGACATGGTCCCCCACAACATTTTTCTCTCTAAATTGGAGAGGTATTCATTTGATGGGTAGGCTATCTGGCAGATGAGGAATTGGCTGGATGGCTGCATCCAGAGGGTAGTGGTCAACATCTCAGTGTCCAGATGGATGTCGGTGAGAAGTGACCATACTGGGGGTCCATACTGGGACTAGTAGTGCTTAATATCTTTACCAATGGCATAGACAGCGGGATCAAGTGCACTCTCTGCAGATTTGCAGACAACACCAAGATGAGTGGTACGGTTGTCATGCTTGAGGGATGAGATACCATCCAGAGGGGACCTGGACAAGCTCGAGAAGTGGGCCTATGTGAACCTCATGAGGTTCAACAAGACCAAATGCAGGGTCCTACACCTCGGTCAGTGCAACCCATGGTGACAACGGCGCTAACGTTTCATTTCCAATGAATTTTTATAGAATTTTGCTTTTATCTTCTAGTATATTGCAACACCAAATTGCAATAGTGATATGAGAAATAATTCCCTAAATAATTGCATATTTAAGTACATACGTCTTCAGTGTCTTTCGTTAAATTTGTTGCAGGTCTAAATTCAGGAGGGTTTAGATGATGTTCTTATCACAGCTAGGTGAAGAAGATTGTGGCAATCCAAGAGCAGAATTTGGTTAAAATGTTTAACCAGACATAACAGAGAAATAGTGCTAAACACTTAAAATATGTGTTACGGGACTAGTGAGTATTTTGACGTTTCATAAACACAGTAAATTAGTGGGGTTTGGTGTTTTGTGGTTTTTTGGTTGTTTTTTTCTCACAGGTGAACTTTTTCCACAAAATTAACTGAATTTATTCAACAGTCTTTAGAAAAATTTATTTCCTTCCTATTTAGGTGCTGCCTACAACTTATCGTAGACTGTCCAAGTGCTATTCAGGAGGAGCTAGATCTCATTCGTGCTCTTGGCTACCTTGAAGAATTTGGGGTGAAAATATTACCATTACAAGGTACTGCATATATTTATTCTTTATGTGATTACCTGAATCACATGCATAAATACGCATGAGAAATAGTTTACTGTTGCGTGAGTGTTGTATGAGTGAACTAAAGCGTCTGTTCCCTGCCTCAAAGAGCTTTACAGGCACATACCAAAAAATAATTTTTTAAAAAACATTTTTCAGTTTGTCTGAGATAAGAAAGATGTCTGCATGTGGAATCTGTGTATTGTGACTTATTTTTAGCAGGACTTTTTAACAATTAGAGTACTGAGTATCTGAAGCTCCTGGTAACTTCAGAAATAGTTTGAGCTCATCTTTTATTTGCAAAGTAGTCTGCACTTGTTCCCGTGCTGATGAGCTTTAAAATAATGGGTGGGAGAGAGGTATTTCATGCATAGGCAGTTTTCATGTCTCCACTAAGCTGTTTCATTTTGAAATCCATAAAACCCAGTGAACTTTTACAAAGTATTTCTTTTGACAGCTTGTTTAAAATTTTAAATCTGTTTTGGAACTCTGACTCAAATGGTATGGAAAGTTGTTGGACAGAAGTTGTAAAAAAAAGGGTGATTATGGACAGTGAGATAAAGGGGAAAATGGAATATACTGCAGTATATTTTATTGCTTATTGATTGTGCCAAGCTAACTGACCTGCTTTTTTAAGTGAAAGAAATACAAGAGAGCTTATCTACCTGGCGTTTAGCGAAGCTTGAATGTATGGTATGCGGGCAACTGTGTGAAACCGCGTGAACACTGGTATTGAAAACACTGTAAAAGAACAGGCTGAGAAGATCACTGGGTATCAGTGAAACGTGCTGATGGTAGAGTTTTACTTCTGGCATTGTGCAGAGAAATACTGGGATTTATGGAAAGCGCTTGTAGGTCTGTGGAAAACAAAGTGGATGTTCTCAGTGGCTGTCGTTACATCACTTTTGTGTCCTCTTTTTGGTTTTGTTTTTTTTTTTTCTTTTCCAAGTGTTCCTTTAAAGTGAGCTGATGCTCCATGAGCTATATGCAGGAGTATTACCATTTCTGACTGAGAACAAGTATGTTTTGTAGATCTTGCAATATTGAACAGCCGACTTCTAGAGGAGAATTAGTTTTTAGGCAGTTTGGTCAGCCTGTAGGAAAGACACGTTTATTTTCTTCATCTTTTTCAGTGTGGATGTCAAGGTATCTCTTTTTTTTTTTAAAAAAAAAGGTGGAAACATAATATTGCATTAACAGTATGTGTAATACAGTTGATCTAGATTAATTAGCATATGTGAAATCTTGCCTGTAATATCACTAATGATCCTCACTTACCCTTTCTTCAGTATCTTTCATGTGAATCAAATTAATCTAATAAGATAAAAATTATGTTCTAAAGTTTTATTGAAAGCCTTTAAGCGGTCAGTTACTTTGATAGAATTTCATTAAAATAACATTAAGGATCAGTTATTCCCACAGTAAGAATTAGCAACAGACTTTTATTGGCACTTCTGTGTTTAGTTCTCTGTAAAGCTTTTCCCCTACTTGTATTTTTAGCAAACTCAGAAGTTAAGCTTGTAAACTACTATTATGGTATATTTTAGTAAAACCTCGTTTGGAGAATCCTTATTGACTTAAAAGGTGAAGAAAAGTCCATATTTATTGAAAGTGGTTGACCCTGGTGGTATTTCAGATTACTTTCAGTTATGTTAGTTATTTCAAAAAATCTTGCTTATGCAATCGTTGCTGTATATTTATACGTGTGTGATAGAATACTAAAAATGAAACTAAAAGTTTAGCCTTTTCCTGCTTCTCCATTCTTAATTTGTTTTAGTCTAATTTGACTTCCAGAACTTACTAAGAATTTTCATTATGTGCGTGGTTCTTTGGTCATACTGAGAGGCCTAGTATCATGTTTTAAGCCCAATACGCTAATGCAGAGTTTATCCCCCTGCGCAGACATCACTGTCTTTCTGAGTGTTAAGTGGAAGATCCACATGCTATTCCTCTGTGTTCTGAGAACTTGCATGGTATGAAAACGTTACCTTTTTAAAGCAGCAGCCTGAAGTTAGCTACTCTCTAAGTAGCTAAAAAGGAGCACTGTTACGGGTTCATGATATTAAATTGTATAACTAAGGTTTTTCTTTAACTGCTTGTAAAATATTTTTTGAAACACGGTATTAATTAAAAGCGTCTCAGAATATGGTTAACACAACCTGGTGATTTGCAGGCTATCCTTCCACATGCTCAGAAAATATTCACGTAAACTAAAGTAAGTAACTTTATGCCGGTTTACAGTTTATGTTTGCATTCTTATGCTCCCTGGCACTCTTTCTGCGTTGTCTTTGTTTAACCAGAAATACAGCAGTGGGGTTCACTTGCACAGTCTCTAACACCAGTTCTTCTTTCAACAGTGCGTTTATGTTCGGATCGACTTAGTCTCATCAAGGACTGTCTTGCTCAGATGCCAACGAACTACAAGCAGTCTGCTAAGCTCCTGGGACTTGCAAATTTGCTAAGGGTTGCAGGTAAGCTGTGTTAATAAGATACTGAATTGCAATGCAGCATGCATTTGTGTTATGCTTTAGGACATTTGAGCTGATCATTAGAACATATGTTCAAGGATATCACTAAAAAGTCATCTGGTGGAGCAGTCGTTGGGGAGGAATGAAATATTTTAAGTGAATGAAATATTTTATCTGTAAAACAGCTGATGCCGTCAGCTGCTCTGATGTTCCACTAATACCTAAAATAAAACCAACCTTGTCTAACCCGGGTTTTGAGTAAAAACTTATTTCAGATTGTAGGAGTTGTGGCTGAGAATATTTTGTCCTACAGTTAATTAGTAGTACTAAAATTCCAGTAAATCTTATTGTCTCTGTCAAATAACGTAGTTTAATTTAAATGGGACTATTATTAAATCAGAGGAGAAAAGAAGTAATCTGTAATGCACCAGGGCAGGTTGGGGGCTGACCTGCTGGAGAGCAGCTCTGAGGAAAGGGACCTGGGAGTCCTGGTGGACAACAGGATGGCCATGAGCCAGCAATGTGCCCTTGTGGCCAAGAAGGCCAATGGCATCCTGGGGTGCATCAAGAAGAGTGTGGCCAGCAGGTGGAGGGAGATCAAGAAGGACAGGGAACTGCTGGAAAGGGTGCAGCAAAGGGCTACCAAGATGATTAGGGGACTGGAGCAGCTCTCGTATGAAGAAAGGCTGAGGGAATTGGGTCTCTTTAGTCTGGAAAAGAGGCGTCTGAGGGGGGACCTTATCAACACTTATAAATACTTGAAGGGTGGGTGTCAGGAGGATGGGGCCAGGCTCTTTTTGGTAGTGTCCAGGGACAGGACAAGAGGTAATGGTCAAAAACTTGAGCATAGGAAGTTCCACCTAAACATGAGGAGGAACTTCTTTCCCTTAAGGGTGGCAAAGCCCTGGCACAGGCTGCCCAGGGAGGTGGTGGAGTCTCTGTCTCTGGAGACATTCAAAACCCGCCTGGATGGGTTCCTGTGCACCCTGCTCTGGGTGACCCTGCTGTGGCAGGGGGGTTGGACTAGATGATCTCCAGAGGGCCCTTCCAACCCTATGATTCTATGATAGACTTCACCTGTTAGACTTTTTCCTATGGTCATCTATCTCATTTGTGCACTAAAAATAATGTGTTTAGCCTAAGTATTCATTTGAGGAGCTGAACATCTTCAAGAATTGAATCCTAAGGATATTAGTTTTGGGGTTTTTTTTAGATAGGCTATCTAAAGTGTCTGGTAGACAATCTGATTTTTGAAAAATATTTCATCAATGCAGCTGCAAATACAATACTGCTGGTTTTTTATGGTGTAGAAATAGAATATAGAAATACAAAATATGAAACAGAAATTCATATTTCATGCAGTGTGGTACATAAAATCAATGTATTGCAGCTTTGTTTCTGATGCATGCCTGGCTAGTTTCTTTCTCTATTCATTAAATTATTTAAGAATATTTTTGTTATGTTTTCAGGAAGCTTAGTATTGTCAATTTTTGCATAGTGTTATATATAGGGAGGGAGATATTCAAGGGAATTGGGTGAGTTTGTGAGCAGAGATACAGAAGTTAGAATGTTGACCTTCTGAAGTGCCCAGATACTAAAGAAAGGAATCACTGGGAACGTCGTCGTGACTCTGGTAAGCTCAGAGCTCCTGTTAGGTAGTGCTACTACTTGAAAGATGGCAGAGGATGGTACCATGTTAGATAGCTTGATTCAGTCTATGTATCTGTTCATTTTGCATGTAATCTCTCTCCTGTTCTTTAGAAAAGCTAGAATGACGCCCAAAACATCTTTTTTTTTTTTTTTCTTTGCTTGCAAGACTTTTGGGAAAAAATAATCTCCGTATTGGTTCAGCTCTTTCCCTCTCCTTTCTGCTTCCTCACACATCAAGTTAAAATCCGTCAGTTTTTCTTCTTAATATTCTGGGTTCTTTAGGCTAATGCTGTTGATTTTTGGCTTACCTTCTTTTTGAATCTAAATGTTTCTCTTTTTATGAAAGCAAGAAAAGCAAAATCCATAGTGATCTGTGAAGCTTAGAAACACAAAGTATTTTGTCCAGTTTATCCATATTAGGTAGAGAACTTCAGGGAATCCATATAGAGCTCATTGATGTGGTAATGTTTGTGTGTTGGTGTTACAGAGTGGCATTTACTGAGACACCACTGAGAACATATTTTAAATGAGAAATGGCCTCCTGATTTTCTCTTCCATGCAATCACCAGGCTGGAGAAAAACAGATGAATGTGTGAGATAGTTAATTTTTAAGCAGGTGAATGATTTAAAAACCACTACTTACACTACAGATTACATATTTATTCTGAGAGGTTTGGGCTCTTTGACTTCAATGGTTAACCTCAGGAATAACTCTTAATAATGATTGTTCCCGTGGTAAGTATGGTATTTTAGTAGTAAAAGTATATTTCAAGAGTGAGTCTTGGTAAGTAGTACACTACTTTGACACTTGGCTTTTCTTGTGTCTTATGCTAAATAAGTAAATAACTCGGTTATCTTTTGGTTATAGTTTAACATCCATTTGAAAGGAAAAAATAGTAAGAAAACATTTCCAGTAGTGACGTTCTGTGCTGATGGCTGTACTGGGGGTTCTTTTGTGGCTTTTTTTTGGTAATAAATAGTTTTAAGCTTTTATGATTTAAAACTTTTGTGATTTCACTCTCACTGAGGGATGACTAGTCGTATCACTTACCTAGAAATACTATTTTCTGTACAGGATATGCATTTATAAGCAAGGTATGGATTCACTATGAGAAAGCCATAGCTGTGAATTTTATCTAAACTTATTTGTTGTAGGAAATGGACTATGGAAAACACGTTTCTTTCATTTTAAAAGACTCGGTATTTCTTTAATCTTTTTTTACTTTTTCTGGACTTGAAAGACAGAAACAGTACACCACTATTACTGCAGATTTTTTTTGTGCCTGACATTCCATCCCACTGAGAAGTGTCCAGAAGAGTATCCAAAAGCACACAAAGGAAACGTGATTGCCATCACTGTTTTAAGTCATGCATGCAAATGCAGTTATTTCCTAGCAGATTGAAGAAAGTCTGTAGAGCTTCACTCTTTAGTCCTCAATTACTGTTGTATGTACTTCAGTGAGTGTTGGAATAGGTAACCTTACACTGAATTTAAATTGCATATGATTTATGGTTAATAATACCTTTAAAAACAGTGGAATGCTTAATCACAGTCTGTAAATTAAGAGTTTCATAAAATTCAATAGTAGGGATTAAAAAAAATACAATTAAAGCAAGGCATTTAGAAATGGTATTTCTGTATTTGTCAACTTGTAATTTAAGGTATTGATTTACAATTAATTATTAGTATGATGAAGAGTTATTTTGGGAGTTGGTAGCCGAGAATGATTACAGATGCTAATATTGTTCCACAAATGAGTTCATAGCCAAAAGGACAGCTCACATATACAGATCTTAAGATTTGTGAATGAGTATATTTTGTTTCCAACTGAATATTAGAAAAAGAAAAACCTTCCTTGCAGATGTAGCACAGATAGTCTTTGTTAGCAGGTTTAAAACTTCTGAGAAAGGGTAACTTGATTTCTAACAACTTATGATTAAAGTTTTATGGAGATATATTGGGATGAGTCTGGATATTGAAAAAGAATCTAGGGATTGAACTTTATGGACTTGCTTAATGAAGAATTAGATAAAGCGCTTCTGGGAGAAAGAATTGGGTTTTGTCCCTAATTGGTTTTCACTACTTACACAATTACCCTGATAGATGAGCCACCTTTGTCGTGAAGGAAGCTCTAATTTTGTCTTGTGGAACATACTTACTGGTATTGGTTATGCACGCTCAAATTTACAGTCCCTTCTATTCCCGATCCACCGTGTGTATCTATGAGTAGAGTGCTTGTGCTTTATCTGCTAACTGCAGGAATTTGTTTCAGCATTTCCCTCTCTTTGCTCCCCCTGCCACCCGTCACAGATGGTGAAAGACCTGCTTACTACACCTATCTGTACTTATATAAATTTTATACATATTTGTATGTATGTATAAAGCATATAGTATATGCTATGTTATACTATATATCATATATAGCGTATATATTTATATATAAGCTTATATATACACTATGAGCATATATATTTTAATTTCAATTCTAAAAGAATACATTTGCTGTGCACCCAAGGGTAGAGTGCACACGGTCATCCTCAAAGAACTTTGGGAGCCGTGTTCTCTGAACGCAGTTTATTTAGAGAGCAGCACTGAGAGTGAGTAATAGAATTTATATTCACACTTGCCAAAGCTGGAATACTGCTTAGCTAATGATATATCAGCTAGCTTTTTAATTGCTTTACAGTACTTGATTAACGAGAGTAAACTCTAGTTAAGCTTCACATCACTACCTCATGTAAAGTAAGCATGAGTGTTATCTTAATTTCACAGATGGGCAAAGTGAGTGGGGGAGAATGTGCTCAGGATGGCAGCCAGAAAATCTGCACCTGCTCAGGGAGCTGGAGCTGTTCTGCATCTCACGATCCTCACTTAATCCCCACTCTTGGTTAAGAAATGATGTGAAAGAATTTACTTTATCGAATTACTTGCTTACAAAATAGAGGAGCAAAAAAAGAGTAAAAAAACCCCACAAACTTAGGTATCAGCAATTAAGAGCATCTTTGCTATTGTTACTGTGTATCAGAAAGGTCTAGTGAGCATTGCTCTTTATTTCTTGAGTCAGGTTCTCAAGAAATGTTTTCTGTTCATTATTCTGTTTTCTCACAACTTTCTGTGGTAATTTAGTTAATTTTAGTATCCATAGGCTAATTCTAGTAACTCTAAGCCTTGCGCACATTCCTAAATCAAAGCTTATTTTTGAAATCCACTGACTTTATTGCTTTACACATGTGGAAGTAACCACACAGCTGGTTTCAGATCTGCTAAATGTAGGTGACAAGGAATTTCTGGAGTGTACATACAATTTTTGATACCATATGACTTTTAAGTTTTTATGACGTGATTTCACTCAGAATAATGTTGTTTCATCCACTCACAAATACAGCATGCATCTTATTCGAAGTGTTTCACTAAGCTTTTATTTTTTCTTTATATGACCCAAATTGGATGCAAACTTTTAAAAAGTATTTGAACATTGTTTATTTCTCAAGAAAAAAAGATTATTTCTGAGCTTCTGTATTTTTCCACTCATCATTTGTAATAGAATCATTAGGCTGGGAAGGACCTTTAAGATCATTGAGTCCAAATGTCAACCAAATACTGCCTAATTACCACTAAAGCATGTCCCTAAGCACCACATCTACACATCTTTTAAATACCTCCAGGGCTGATGACTCATCCACTCCCCTGGGCAGCCTGTCCTAATGCTTGACAACCCTTTCAGTGAAGAATTTTTTTCTAATATCCAGCCTAAACCTCCCCTGGCACAACTTGAAGGCATTTCCTTTTGTCTTATCACTTGTTACTTGTGAGAAGACGCTGACCCTTACCTCACTAAAACCTCCTTTCCAGTATATTGTCATATCTGCTTGTGTCAACTTCCATCTGAATGCTAAACATCATAACAAAAGGAGATGGAAAGAATTTTGGAGACTTAAATCTTACTGAGTGGAATAACCATTAGAATATAAATGCATTTTCCTTACAACATAAGGAGGTTAATAGTCCCAAGGAGCTGAACACACACAAATTTTCACAATGAATAAGAGGGAAACAAAAACCAAGATATCCTTTCCAGTTTCTGAACTTGATTTCTTTGAGTCTGGATGTCAGACATTAACATTAAGGCTTAGTGCAGAATTACTGTGTGATATAATAAGGTCACCATTTTAATGTCTTCTCACTGAACTTTTCTTAGTTTAAAATCTCGGATGCCTGTCAAAATTGCAAGAGGAACAATTTATAAATGAAAACTTTCACTTTTATAAGACTATTATTAAAAATACCTTGAAATGAGGGTGTCACGAATCTGAAGCAGTGAATTTTTTCACGTTTGAATAGAAGAACAAGAAGGTGCTGCTAATCTGCAGCAGGTAGTATTTTAAGCGACTAAACAGTTGAGGCAACAAAACCCGCATGGAAAAAGGCTGTGACCATGTGTCGCATTTCAGGGGATTCACTCGTCATGTTGGAGCTGAGGGCTGTTCTGTGGCATACATAATGGTGTGACTTTGTCAAGACAATGGGAGTTTCAATGAGTGAACAGTGGAGATAGGATGAGCAAGTATAGCCATGGACTGGAAGGAAAACTATCCTTATGTTATATGCTTGTGCTTTTGTAAAACATGCAGAAATGTGTCCTACTGCATCAAAATTATTTAGCTAAAACATTGAGGATGAGGGACTTGTCAGCATATGACTGCTCAAGCACAGTTAGGAAGAAAACCATTCCTTGCTTTGAGCATTCCTCCTCCCTTCCTTCCAGTCCCACTAACTTATTAGTACTCTTTAGGTCACTAGTGGTGCCCCTCAGGGCT
>VXBO01013314.1:24438-38599 GCA_013400135.1 Rhinoptilus africanus | reverse complement strand
TTGTATTCCCAGCAGATGTCCAGTAAATTGAAGTCCCCCACAAGGACAAGAGCTAGTGATCTTGAGACTTCTCCCAGCCATTGATAGTATACTTCATCTGTCTCCTCATCCTGGTTGGGCTGTCNCTCTGAGACAGGCTTTTGCCATCTGTTGCCAGCAGGCCTGGTGTCCTGAAAAGCAGCCCATGATCAAAGAACCCGAAGTCCTGCTGATGCCACCAGTCTCTGAGCCAGGCATTGATCAGTTGGCATTTCCTGTTAATTTTCTCATCAATCTTCGCAACTGTTGGGATAGAAGCAAACACTACTTTTGTTCCTGATCCCCTAACCAGCCGTCCCAGGGCCCTGAAGTCTTTCTTCATTGCCCTCAGGCTTCCTCCTGAAATGTCATCATTGCCTAACTGAAAAATCAATAAAGGGTAGTAGTCTGTAAGCCTAACCAGGGTAGGGAGTTTCCTCTGGATATCCTTAACTTTGGCCCCAGGGAGACAGCAGACTTCCCTACAGATTGGGTCTGGTCCACATACGGGACCTTCCACTCCCTTCAGAATCGAGTCGCCTGATACAAGGACCCGTCTTTCTTTCATAACTGAGGATGTTGTTATGCAAGGTGTAATCCGTCTTGGCCTCGGTGACAACTCCAAGTCCAGCAAGCTGTTGTCCTCGTCATCCTCCGGCTCCCTTTGCAGAACACCATATCTGTTCTGCAAGGGCACCTGGGATGGAGTGGGGGTTACCTGGGAGGCACGCCTGCCGCTCGTAATAACACCTGCCACTGCCAGCAATATTGAGTAATATTACTCAATAAAGAATTATATACATTCGGACTAGGTTCATTAAAAATGTTTTTACAATTAGCATGCATACATATTTCTTTTGGGGAAAAAAATCCTCTTTAGATGAAATCTAACACTACTTATTGTAGTTTTCCATAAGTAAATAAATAAATACATAAATAAATTTGTTAATTAAAAAAAAATTAAGAAAATAGAAAAAAATATCAAGGAATACAAATAGGAAGCCTAAAAATATCTTGAGATAAGCATTCATAAGTGATGTACATTCAAATACTTTTTTATGACAAATTTTTTACCCACAGAGAGCAAACTTTAATTATATCTAGTAATTTTTCTCAGTACATGAAGAAACATTATTTTGACATAGATTCAAATGTGAATCATAGCGAACCAAATTGTGACAGAATACAAACTCTTAGTTTCTTTAGTTTTAGAGTACCAAAACATATTTCTAGTTCCGGACAACTTGAGACTTTTTTAAAAAAAAAGAAATTGTAATTTCTGTTCTGTACTTATATAAAATATGTAAAAAAACCATTTGAGAATCAAGTAATTTTGTAATTAAAGGTATTCACACCCACTGAGATATGTGTTTATTTATAAATAAGTATAAATTTATTTATAAATACATAGAAACAAAAATTTTAAATGCAATATCATAATATTTTATACTTATTCCAATCTTTGCACTCTAAATTATAGGTGATACAGCTGGTTCTTGTGGTGATCCAGGTATCCCAGGTCACGGGTCTAGAGAAGAAAATAATTTTAAAATTAAAAGCACAGTACATTTCAGCTGTGATATTGGATATATCCTCCACGGCTCAGAAGAAAGAACATGTATGGCAAATGGAAGTTGGACAGGAAGACAACCTGAGTGCAAAGGTAAATCACAGAAGATTCACTCTTTCACTCTTTAAACTTTCTTGTTAAAAATGTTAATTAGAAAATCAATTTTATGTTGCCAGTTTTGTGTTGTGAATGGTATACAGTTGATTTTGGACTGACCATTGCAACGGCTTGTCTTCGGGTGACAAATTTGAAATCAGTTCCTGACACCCATGAAACTGCGTGTTTTCAAAGTTTTGAGAAAAAAAATACACTGAACTGTTATTTCTTCTCAGTCTTGTGTCCATGTCTATTATATAGGTTATCCAATACAAAAAACTAAACAGAAAAAGAAATACATAAGGCCTCTAGAACTCAATTTTTGCTGAAAGATTTTTCCCTTAAAAAGGTCACTATTGCCTGATCTTTAATTACAACCATTATACATCTGAATTTCAGAGAGAAGAGATGAGTTTTAAGAAAATGTCAACATCAGGATTTCATTAGATACATCTATGTCATAAATGATGGGCTTAAAATTTTCTTTACTGTTGACATTATTATTTTTCAATAGAAAATGAAATATTGAAAAGTTTACATAAAAAAAACATTCTAGAAATTTCAATCTACATTTATTATCATAAAAGAAAGCTTTAACACGATATTTATAGAGAATTATTTATTGCCTTAATTTTCTTGATTCAAAAATAGGAAATAATTCCAAACAGACTCTTCTTCAAAGAAAAGCAGAATATAATTTGAGAACCTGTACTCTTATTATCCCCTTTATCACAGTTGACTGTCTTATCTGTATGAAATATTCATCTCATTTTAAAAACTTATTTCACAAACTGGTTTTGTAATATCCTTTCTTCCATCCTGACACCATGTAAATGTATATGTTTGTATGTTGCTATCTGAAGAGATACGGTTAGTGCAACTGAACTTTCTGCTGTTCTTCTTTGATCTTATCCATTACATAAGTGAATTAACAGTTTTACATTTTAAGATACTTTTGATTTTATTTTTCCTCCTAAAAATCTCTTGAAATGATGAATCTGGTTCACAGATATAGGTGTGTGTAATGCACACACAGGTGTATTGTTCTAGTTTAGGACCTATAGATGAGATGTATATATACAATCACATATGAAAGACAGGTTCAGACTCCAAAGTTGAGCACTGAAGAACTGGGAAACATCAGGCTTACACCTTTCTGTGAAATAATAGTTTGGAGGACCTAATCAACACTTATAAATACTTGAAGGGTGGGTGTCAGGAGGATGGGGACAGGCTCTTTTCGGCGGTGCCCAGTGACAGGACAAGAGGTAACGGGCACAAACTTGAACATAGGAAGTTCCACCTAAACATGAGGAGGAACTTCTTTACCTTGAGGGTGGCAGAGCACTGGCACAGGCTGCCCAGGGAGGTGGTGGAGTCTCCGTCTCTGGAGACATTCAAAATCCGCCTGGACACGTTCCTGTGCAACCTGCTCTAAGGTGGCCCTGCTCTGGCAGGGGGGTTGGACTAGATGATCTCCAGAGGTCCCTTCCAACCCTATGATTCTGTGATTCTGTGACTCTGACCTGTGCTTTGAATTAGATAGGAAATGTGTTTTGGTGATGGTATAAATGCATACATACTACAGAGTCAAATTAAATCTACAGTGATAATTGTAGATCAGACATTTTCTTATAATTGGGAGTTTGTCTTTGCAGATATACTAGCTTTCCTTTAGTACATCTTTTAAAGTTGAATTTTTAGGCTGTATTTCCCTACATACAAGAGGGTAAACCCAAGTAACTCAGGCAAACAGCTGTTTACTGTACAACATGCCTTATCAGTAGATCATAAAAGTTACGTTTTTCAGGACAACAGCTCAGATTTCTAGGACATAACACAGCTGGCAGCAGGATTGTCCGTAGACGTTATTGTTTCAAAAATTATCTTTACAACATTTAAAAAATATTTAACATTTTGCTTTATAGCTGTGCAGTGTGGGAACCCAGGAACAACAGCTAATGGAAAAGTATTTCGTATTGATGGAACTACATTCTCTAATTCAGTAATTTATTCATGTATGGAAGGATACATACTTTCTGGATCATCTGTAAGACAATGCACTGCCAATGGAACATGGTCTGGATCCTTACCAAACTGCACAAGTAAGACACATCTCTGATGAACAGTCTTTGTTTTTCTCTCCTCTGAAAGACAATAAAGTAAAATATAGAAGTTGGATGCAAGTAAATTAAGTTTTCAGCTTTTTCTTGCACTACTTCATACATAATTTTGTACATGAAATACTTTTAAAAATACAGTGCTATGAGATGAAGCATATGGTTTTTTAAAGATGGACACAGTATAGTAAAATATATAGACTGCTGTTACAGTTTAAAGGAGTTCTATGGTTACATGATCTACCTACTTTAATTCTTTCTAGTATATATTTTTAATCTTGTTTGGACTTTATGATATTTCATGTTTAGACATTAGTCATCTAATTGCTTAACCTTGAAATTCTTTTTTGTAGTGACTTTGAGGTCAAAACTGTTGTCCTGCTCTCAGATAAAATCTTCTATTTGGCTTCTTCATTAACGTTATACTTGCTTTCGTTGCTTAGCTAACGGAAGATATTTCAGCTTCTCTCACATTCATAATAAGCATTTTGAAACAGTTTAATTTCAAGCCCATCTGTTCCTGCTTTATTACATGTCCTAGTTAATGTCTTAGTAACAATTATGAAAATTTTACATTTATGTGACACATGAGACTGCCTATCATCTTGAGGAAACATATCATCATCAGAGGTCTGGCAAACTGTTGCTCAAATTTTGGACTAATACTCTAGTTTTTGTAGAGTAGACTACTTTACAAACTTACAGCAACCCAAATAGAGGCCAAAAAGTAAGATGATAAAGGAAACTTCTTGTGTTACTTTTAAATTAATCTTTATTGGTAATCAAGTAAATAGCTGCTTTTGCAGTCAACAAACCTGTGAGAGAGCCCAATCTTTGTGATTAGTTATTATTTTCCATGTTACAATGAGAACCAGGATAATTGTACCAAGGATAAAGGCATTTTGTGGTAGTAACTGCATCTATATTTTTTTTTCTTGCATTTTAAAGGACCTTTAGCTGAAGTACATGCTAGAACAGTATTCTCAAAAGACACTAGTCAGGTAGAAACTTGGGATTTTTACTTAAAACCAAGAAAAAAGTCTTAACAAAGGAAGTAGCCTAATAACACAAAGAGAGGCATTGTGAAGATTACATGTAATAAAAAAAATATATTCTTGATTTTTTTAACATATAAGTATTCCTAATATTCCTAATATATAGTTCTGTCTTTGTTTTGATTACACATCTAAAAAGCATATCCTCTTACATGTTTTGTTCCAGTCATAATGATATTTAGGGGTTTTTAGTTTGATGCATACCCTCTGGAATGGTCAGAGTATGAAAAAAATCAGTTGAATGAAAATCTTACCAAAAGAGAATCTCTGAGAATCTCAGCCAGACTAATTACTGCCTTTTTGATCATTGCTGACTATTCATAATTCCTAAAGGGGTGCAGAAGCACTACTAGGTGCTACAGCTTGTATTTAATCTGGTACAGGCACTAGCAGCAGCTCTAACATACTGGAGAAATGGAGAGACATTTTAAAGCAACTCATCTAAATATAAAATGAAAAATACATTAAAGTTCATCATACTTCACACATTATCTTCTCTCTTATGACAATGTATCAATTTTAAATTGCTAACGAGACTTAATGGACAATATTAGCTAAACAGATTGTTAACAGATCATGAGTTAGCAATCCCCTCTCTTTCTCCTGCCAGTTTTATTTCCAGTTCAATAAAATATGCCTGAAGATTACCTATTGTAAGGTAATAATTTTCTCATAATGATTTCGAAGTGTATCCAAAGCAGTAGTATTGTAAGTGCCAACAGACTTTTGTTGACAGAACAGATATTTGGGTTTTTTTCCAAACTGTCCCTACCATGGTGCTGTGATTTAACCCCAGTAGGCAGCTGAGCACCAATTGCAAGGTCCTGCACGTGGGTTGGGGCACAAATACAGGCTGTGTGGAAAATGGATTGAGATCAGCCCTGAGAAGAAGAGCTTGGGGGTGCTGGATCATGAGAAGCTCAAAATGAGCTGCCAATGCATGCTTGCAGCCCAGAAAGCCAACCATATCCTATCATAAGAAGCATGGCCAGCAGGTTGAGAAAGATGATTCTGCCCCTCTGCTCTGCTCTCATGAGACCCCACCTGGAGTACTGTGTCCAGCTCTGGGGCCCCCAACATAAGGACATGGACCTGTTGGAATGAATCCAGAGCAGGGCCACAGAGATGATCTGAGGGCTGGAGCACCTCTCCTATGAAGACAAGCTGAGAAAGTTGGGGTTGGTCAGAATGGAAGGCTCCTGGGAAACCTTATAGCAGCCTTCCAGTACCTAAAGGGGGCCTACAGGAAAGATGGGGAGGGACTCTTTATCAGGGAGTGCAGTGATAGGACACGAGGTAATGGTTTTAAGCTGCAAGAGGATAGATTTAGATTAGATATTAGGAAGAAATTCTTTACTATGAGGGTGGTAAGACGTTGTAACAAATTGGCCAGAGAAGTTGTGGATGTCCCATCCCTGGAAGTGTTCAAGGCCAGATGAGATGAGGCTTTGAGTAACCTGGTCTAGGGGAAGTTGTCCCTGCCCATGGCAGGGGGGTTGAAACTAGATGAACTTTAAGGTCCCTTCCAGCCCAAAACATTCTTTCTTTCTATGATTCGGTGATTCTCCCCTTTCAATTATTCAGTCTTTTCTAGGATTTTCTTACAAGGAAACAACTGTATCATTTTTACAGTCAAACAGAAACAATGTTCTCATCAGAAAGACTTGCTGCACTGCTAGATAAAAAGCAAGGATATGCAGCTGGTGTAACTGCTGACACTGAGAGGGAAATGCCTGCAGCTCCTCTGTTTCAATGAGCTGGCTGACGTTGTGCCCTGGCCAAGGGGTCTGTGCAGCACAGCAAAGGTCTGAAAGACAGTCAGCACAGTGCAGAGACCCGGGGCTCCTCAGGTTAACTGTATTGTGGATCACTCACTCTTCGATGTACAATGGTATTCTGGTCAGGATCACCACAAAAAATTAAGCTGGTTTTTTGCCTACTATAGTGACTTAAGTGGAGGTGGTCCAACTTTGGGTCATTGGATGGACTGCTTAAGCAGGGGAGTTGGATAACATGATGTCCAGAGGTCCCTTCCAACCTCAATTATTATGTAATTCTCTGATGATTCAAATCCATGAACTTCAGAAAATGCCATTGAACCTGCTAAATAACTGCTATGTGTTTCTTTTAGTTAAAACTTTTTTCCTATGTTTATGACAAAACACAGTATCTCAATAAAATCTATGTCACCTGCTTATGTCTACTTTTGCTTTCTTTGAAAGTCAAATGCTTCAGTGTAAGACAAGAGAGCAAAAGGATCTTTTTCTTACCACTCACATCCACCTTTATGAGCCGTTCTAATGTTACAACAGAGTAATATGAAGAATGACTCTTTTTTCCCCTTAAGTCTTTTCTTTCATGCAGCTCTTTTTCCTATAGTAAGATAAAGACTGGGAAGTACAAAAGAGCAAAAATACATGAAAGAAAATCAGGTCTGGTTTGTTGTTTTTTTTTTTTTTTCTTTGAACTTTGGCTTGAAAAGTTAATGATAGGAAGATGGGAATTTTAAGAAGGTAGAAAAATCTAGTGATCTGCTAAAGCCATGGTGGCTCTTGCTGTATAATGGATCAATGTTAAAGTGTCAGTATCAGGAAAGGGTACGATCGTTAGAATATCAGTAACAGTGGAAGAAGTAAAAAGTTTGTATTAATGACCAAAAGGAGTAAACGGAGATTGTAAGGAAGGTGAATGAAAAAGCTGGATTTAAATAACTAAAATTATTTTCAACTATATAAAGTAAATGGATAGTTTGTGGAGCTATTTGATCATATATGGTGTATGGTATTTGCATGTTCTTAAGTTTGTAAGGCAAAGATTTGAAATATTCTTCATATAGGAAAATCTAAAGAGTATTAGGGAAAAAAGGATAAATGCATGAGAATTATGTTGCAATCCAGCAAAAGCAATAATATATCTGGAAAAATATCAAGGATTATTTTAGTTGAATTTGCATCGTTAAAGATAATAAATGGAATATGTCAAATAAAGAAAGGTAGAATACATAGAGTATTTGAATATACTCGTGTAACTAAGAAACAGTTCTGTCTTTCACAGCTCTATATCTTTTAAAGAATGATCTTTTAAAGAAAAATCTGTGACTTTTTAAGTTTTAAAAAAATAATTAAATTACCATGTTACTAGATAAAATAAAATAGGCTGATCTACAGTTTTCTTTATTACTGCACTAGCTACCTCTAGACTAACCCAGATAACCCTGTGGTATGTTTTATAGTTTTTTCTTTATCCATAGGAAGTGATTGTGTGGGACATTTATTTATTTGGGTTTTTTTTTAAGAATTCAAACATGGAGCTTAATTACTCAGACTATGATAAACTGTAGAGCAGGCATACAATATACTTTGATTCTCAGTTCCCCAATTATTTAGATCAAGGGTCCTGGCCAGAATATGTTACAAACATATAGTCATGGGTTTTCTTATTTTGGAAACCAGCATACAGACAGACTGCCATTCACATCAGCCATGCTTTGGCATTGAGTAAGAAGTGGACAAGATGTGCCTTCTGCCAGGAAACTGCCTCCCCCAGTTATTCAAAAGCAATAACATCACTGTAGGGAGATTGTCGAGTTTACTGTAAGATAAACTGTAAAACATGTGGACGGTGTATTTTGTATGAACTAGATTTTTTTTTCATGGTGTTTGTTTTTTCTTTTCCTGAAAACAATATCGTTTTATCATTGCCACTGTGGTTCTCAAGATTTCTTACTCTGAAAACTGTTCCGTAAATTGATAACTCATGTTGACCAGATTTGAGAAAGACTTCTCTATTTTAACATTATTCCCAGATTATAATGATATAATTCTGTTAACTCCTTATGAAATTTAATCTCATTAGGAGATTATATTATCTCTTGACACTAAAAGTGACAAGAATTTTTACAGCAATTCACACTCATTGAAGTCCTATAAACCTAATTTTGTCATAAGCCATGGCCCTTTTTTGGGCATTGCCTGAACATTCTCATCTGTTTATATACATAGTAACCATGTGAGCATTTACAAAGTGGGAGCTTTTTGCAGACATCCATCCTAAATTTTCCAAACTGTTACCTTTCAGGACGTACCCATGGAAAAGTAAACTAACCAATAGATGTCAGCTTGTTTAATATTAAAGCTTTGAAGTGATAGGAAAATTTGAGGATATCAAAGGGTGGTAGTGACATGGATTATTTCCTGGGGTTTTTTTGTTCATTTTATAATCTTGAAATTTTACTGATAAAAATTGTACAGTCCATTACTTCCACTGTTGAACAGATGTATTGATGTTCTCCAAGTGCAACTGTTATACAACTCCACATACTGTTTGACACTTAATTCAGATTACATATGTTTGTCTTCTCTTGATAGAGATAAGATATATGATAATGTTTCTTTCTCTTTTTTTCCTCAATAAATTCCTAGTTTTGCATTGTGTTTTTCCCCCCACATATAAATAAATCATGTTTAGGTTTTAAAATCTGTTCCTCAACTATTTACTTGCAGTTATCAGTTGTGGAGATCCAGGAGTCCCAGCCAATGGCATGAGATATGGTGATGATTATGTTGTTGGACAAAATGTTACTTATATGTGCCAACCTGGTTATACAATGGAATCAAATAGCTCCTTAATTCGCACTTGTACTAGCAATGGCACGTGGAGTGGCATAATCCCAACATGCAAAGGTACAACATTTATTTTGATTGTCAGCTATTCTTCTGTGACATTTACTTCCACTGTTTGTTGTAATGAGTGAGACAAATATTTCCACAAAATTCAAAACTTACTCTTAGTATGAATAAACTGAATTGACTTCTTAGCTGCAGGAATGGTCACTTCATCCTTTGCTTTTTTCCCTTTTTATTTTCAATACCAGCATAGTATATTGAACAGTTTTTTGTAACTTTATAGAATATTTTATTACTTTGCTGATAAACTGAATTAGCCAATATGAAATGATGGTTCAGATTTGTTTTTTTATTTTCTAAGGTTAGCATGTCATACCAAAAATGACCTTATATATGTCCCTGTCTTTACAAAAAGATCACTCAAGCATGTGATAGACATCTTTGGGAAAGGTCTGCATTTATACAACTGAACTTCGTCAAAGGCATTTTTTTCTGTGTTACCTCATCCAAAATACAAAGATTTTTCTACGATCCCTCCTTCGTTGAACATGCACCTTTGAGCATCACTGTGCTGTATCAACATACTCAGCAAAAAGACTAAATCCTTCTAGCAGGTTTCCTAATAAACATTTTTTAAGCTTCATGTTACTTTCTCTACTGTGAAAACCAAAAGGATTAATCCCAAGATCTTCCTTTTGTCTTATTTACTAATTGCATTCCTGATTTTTCTCTTTTATTGGAATTTTTTTTTAATACTGTTTGTTGAAATTTGAACAACAAAAAATCTGAATGCTACTGAAAGATCACCTTATCTGTGTCATTAAAACAATTTTCTCCGAGAAGCCCACTTGCCTGCTAAACCCTAAAATATCTACCCTCTAGAGTAATTTTTCTCACTCTTCCTGATACCACAGCTGCAGAGAAGAACCATTACCTTTTTGGTGTTTTCTTTCTGGGTTCAGAGCAAGTATGTCTGATCTCTAACCTTTTTAAACTTAGTCAGCTGAGTTTGTATTTACTTTGTTCTCATCCTGCTACCTTCTGTTTTGTTTTCAGCAAGTACAGTCAGCAGTGGTAATTTTTCTGCCCTGAATTCATTGATCAAATCAGATAAAATAAACTTCACATCTTCATCCCATTTGCAATTACTTTCCCTGATGAGTACAATTCTCCAAATACCTTACAAGTCCGGTTTAATTCTAAATCACCTTTATTAATGTCGGTTTTTAAAGTTATTTTTCCAACACTGTTTTGAGGCTGTCAGACTTTGAGTTCCTCTTAACAATTCACTATTTTTTCCATTTGTATTGTGCTCTTAGCCAGCCTTAGCTTCAATTACAAGAACTACCATCCTGGTCCTATTAACCAAGTGTCTGTCTGTCTCCAACAGTGACGTAAGCAAACAGCTAGAAGATCAGAAGGCAGAACAAGTATTGGTGATACAGTGTCCCAGCCTTAAATTCTTAAGGACTACAGGGCACCTAGCTAGAAGTAGGAGACCTAACTCTGATTTGATTCAAATAAAACTATACAAAGGCAGAGTTAGACTGTCAATTTTGGCCTTGATTTTTTGAGTCTTTCTGTATTTAGGTCATACATATTTGTGGCTTGTATAAATACTAAATAATAATCATATGCACAATCTCTAGTGTTTTCAGAAAATCATTCTACTCCACACAGATTTTTGTGAGTGCACTAGGTAAGTTAATAACCACCATCAAGTGTTATGTAATTTGCAGTAGTGTGTTTGAAATGGATAAAAATTAGTTTTTACTGTCAAGAGGAAGTGCCAAGGTCCTCTGGTACCATTTAGTTAAAATAACTGGAAAATGAACTGGGCAGAAAATGGATGCACAGTTGCTGCGGTGCCATTGAAATAGAAGATATAAATAATTCTCTGGCTTTGCCTAGTTGAAAAAGGAGGCCTGCAACTAAATATTCAACTATTCAAGTATTGTCTTTTTTGCAGACTTACATTTGTAATATACTTTCAGCTCTTAAACTGAGAAATGTTGCTGTACATATTTATGACTAAATCTCTGACAAAAATACTTAGAGAGGTGTTCTGCCTTCTTACTGGGTGTTGTTTTGGTTTGCTTTTTTCACCCCAAAATTCTGATATTACACCTATTTTCATGCTGCTACTTCTGTCTCCTTTCCTAATTACTGACTGCTATTTCTTCCAGTATTATTCAGCTCAGAAGTAAAAACATACAGATATTTTTCAAAGGAGTCATGAAACTCTTGGTGAATGCGGACAGACTTTTGCTGCTTGGAGTACTTATTTTGACTTACTTTTGTTAAGTGTTGCAAAAGCTATCATGTCCTTTACAGGATTGGTTGGTTGGTGTGTTTTGTTTGGGTTTTTTAAACTATGAACCAGACAGTATAAAAAAATAAGGCCTTCAATTTTAGATTTAGTTTACTAGTAGGAAAAGGATTATTTGATAATGGTATTACTTTCATCCATCATTCTCAAACAGCCATGAATGATGTTGCAGAGCATCTTTGTGGTGTAAATAGTTGAGATTCTCTGACTGGAGCGTATANATCCTGGAAATTCAAAACTATACTGAAATACTTCTTGTTGACCTTCTTAGGGGTAGGCACACTGACAATTTCAAGAGGCTGCAAATCCTTACATTTTCTCCCTCTAGCTAGAAGGTAGATGCTGTTTTGGTGAGGAGCTGTTCATGAAGCAAATACTAACCAAACTGTGGCTTTCAAGTTGTATTGTGGAGCAATCATCCTGGAATTTCATCCCTGAGCATTAATATTTGGGAAATGCCTAAGCTGGTTACCAGGAAGAAAGTATTTGACTGTTATCACGGTGACTGAAGATAATTGTACTCCATGTTGTTTAAACAGACAAATAAAATCAATTTGTACTATACTACCAGACATACCTTAAATGTTGTACACTCCATAGTCTCCATACTACTTTCTAGGTAGTCTTCCTCTTTGGTTTGATGCAGCATCCTGTTTTATTTAAGACACTTCATCAATCAGCCACTGTCTCCTAAATGGAGGAAACCAGAAGTATTAACTTCAGCAAATGTGGCAACAATACAGTGAGGAAGATAGCATGTCCTGACTGTATTGTCCTCTAAAAAGGTGAAATTAGCACATATGGTTCTTCTAGTAATTGTGTACACTGGGGATATTTACAGCAGCTGGGCCTAATTACTTTGAATATTATTGCAGCTGTTACCTGCCCAACTCCTCCGCAGATCTCTAATGGAAGGTTGGAAGGAACAAACTTGGACTGGGGATTTAGCATTAGCTATGTCTGCTCTCCAGGATATGAACTCTCTTTTCCTGCTGTTTTGACTTGCGTTGGGAATGGAACGTGGAGTGGTGAAGTACCTCAGTGCTTGCGTATGTATTTACTTTATGGTTCTGTATTTCTTTATTCAACTATAGTGCTTTTTATCCTCTTTAAAAATTTCACACTTTTTGTGTTTTCTTCCTGCCTTCAGCAGTGGCTCAGTTCATTTCAAACCTGGGACAAATATAATCCTATATTTTCCAAAATTGTAACATAATTTGTGGATTAAGGAAGACGTAGGAATAGCTGTAAATCCTTTTTGATCATATAGGAAACACATATACAAAAAAGTATTACCGTTAATGCATACCAAATAATCCAAGGCAAAAGAAGATCAAGAGTTGCTGTCTTGTTTTCAGATTCAGCTACATATAGAATAGCGGAAGTTTCATTACAATCTCTTTCATTTGCTCATCACTCTTCCTAAACTTTCTCTGATGTCACAGAAAGTTTTTGCTCTCGGTCATGTTGACTAGACCCCAGAGTGATTGCTTCACAATTGTCTATTTCCCCTTTACACTAAATTAATTCATATGTTTTATGCAGTAAATGTTGTTATTACGTGAAAATTATGACACTGATGGATTTTTATATTGCTACAAATCTCATTACAATAGCAAATGTGACGTTTTACTTAGGTTGATGTTATCCCACTCATTTTTTAAAGAGTCTTTTTAAAGAAGTGATTGTGTTGCTTCTGAGAGATATTGAAATGATTGTACTGAAGAAGGAGGTTTGTAGTTATTAGTACAATAGGTATACTGCTGAAACTCTGTAATGGCCTAGACCAAGAAGTCTAACTGGAAGTGGATAATTTAATCTTCATTGCTTTACAGTTTCTGAAGTTTAATTCGAGCTTGCCAGCTTGCTAAATGTTGCAAAATGCAGTTCCCAGTTCTTCTACTATTTTTCGCTTTCTTCATCTCTCCCTGTCAAAAAAGTTCTCTGTTTTGGCTATATCCTACTACTATGAAAGTGTATCATATAGATCTTTTCCTTTCTTTTCCTAATGATACCCTCATATCATCAACAACAGTTGTTTAATGTTGCTGAAAGTGTATGTGCCAGAGCTGGAACATGGTGAAAGGCACTGTTTCTGGAAGAAAAAGACCCCACCATTTGTTGTTATAGTGGACTTTTCTGGAGTCCACTATATATGAACATCAAAGACCATGAAAAATTATTTTCATCATTTGTTCTTGATTGAAATACTGTGTCTTTACATTAATTTTTGGATACCACAAGATCTTCGAGGTTGGAATACTCAATACTGCAATATTCTTTGAAAAAGCCGCTCCACCTTTAAACTTTTAAAAGGTATAGTTAGCACAGAATGCAGCTGCCTGGGA
>VXBO01013314.1:0-10110 GCA_013400135.1 Rhinoptilus africanus | reverse complement strand
TTTTTTTTTGGTATCCATCAGAGAGAAAAGGCCTGGGTTCAATGCTGAGATCCAAAATACAAATATTGAAATAACCATTGGAGCAAGGAATGGAGCCTAGTGCTGCATGAGAGTATTCTACATTAGGAGACAGAATTATCAGTCTTCTTTATAGCCCAGTGAATCCAAATTAGTTTCTGCAAAATAAAATTGCTTCAGCTGCAGGAAATGACACTGTCCCACTGCATTTGGTTCATCATCTTCAGTGGTGGGAGAGTTCCTAATTCTCCAACTTCGAGTGCTCAAATCACTTGAGCAGTTGGCAATACTGTGGACAGCCTCATTTCTTTCTTTCTGTTGCAATTCTTTAAAGAAACAGTGACCTCCTCCATTGTTAAGAGTTTAAGCATGACTCTTTGGGTTTTGTCTTGAACACAACATGTTCCACTCAGTACTGTTGAAAATAATTAAGTCCTGGAAAGGAACATGATTTTAAACACCCTTGTTATATATTTCTTCACTGTTTGGTTTTACATTGCTTCCAGTCAAAGCAGTATTCACAGTGCTGTTTAGTGTTGATCCCAATTTAAATGATGTAACTTGCCTTAGATGACATATTAGAAGACATCTTATATATTAGGTGCATAGTCCAGGGCTGTGAATTATGAAATGTGGATTCTGAAGTGAAAATCTATGCTGTTTGGGTGTTGCAAGTGACTTGGTAGCATCCAGGTGACTGACAGGAGAAAACGCAGCAACAGAGGAAATCTGCTGGCATGCGGTCCTGTGATATTAAGGCTTGATACCAACTGAAATCTCATTTAGTTTGAAACGCCATCTTATATGCTTTGTAAAAATAAGTTCCATTATGGAAATTATTTTCCTGGTTTCTTAGTAACATATTTGCTATTGATTTGTCTTTTTGTCATTCATTCTTTCTAACAGCTGGTTCCAAAATATTAGTGAAGGACCCCAGACCGGCTTTGGGAACACCAAGTCCCAAACTAAGTGGTAAATACTTTGAGCTATATATAGTTTTAAACAATTTCTGTAGAAAAGACAGCAAGAGTCAATTTAGTGAGACCGCACTGAATGGCTTAGAATGAATAAAGGGTATTAGATTTGGCATTACATTAATAGAACAAAAATATCATTAATTAAATTATTCCCCAATGTTTAAGTCCACCTAGACTATATGGTATTATTAATGTCTATATACAGTTTCTCATTGTTCTGTGATGGGAGTTTTATTGGTTTAACTGGAATCACTGTGTTCTGTGTAAGATCTTATGCAATTTAGCCATTCCGATACTATACCACTCACCCAGAATTAATTTAAACACGTTATTTCACAGTTTTTTTCACAGTCTTACACTTCTTTTACATACTGATAATTCAAATTGCTTTACCCAAATACTTCAGTATTAGCCTTCAACTTAGCCTTCAAAAAAGCTAACTTTAGCCTAGAGAAGGTAGTCTCTCTAACTCTGGATAAAGACAACTCCAGTTTCAACTGATTTGCTAAAGGAGACTATCTTGCATGTCCTGACTAGATCCAAGAGAAACCTTTCTCCATCCACTGCAGAGACTTTTTGAAGAGGGAAATCTCCTTGACTAAAATGAGCCTTTAACTACATTAAATGTCTATTTATAAGGAATAAAGATTTAAAAATAATTCCTTGTATACAGGACTTTTGTGTGTTTTGTGGGACGTTTGTTTGTTTGTTTTCATTTTTTTTTATAAAAAAACCCAGGTTGCACACTACTTCAGAACTGTATTTGTCACTGATGCACTGCATGGTAGTCATATTACACTTTTTTTCATTTAGAAGCATTTTGTACAATCTTAAATAATTGCAAATAAAGTACATAAAGATCAGTTTTCCTGAAATTAGGGATATAAATTTCAGGCAGATCACAAATCAACATCATCAGACTGCTTGCACTATGCAGTTTCCTTGATTGCAATTTGCAGGCCAGTATCTAGGTGTTTTGGTTTTATGTGTTTACTTGTCAAAAAACATATGCATATATACATATACATACACAAATAAAAAACTAGGAAAGCTCTTTTACCTTCCATGGGGAAGGCAACCTATCTCTGTGATCCATAAAATTAACGATGAGGGAAAACTGTTGGGTATTCCAGTGGGCTTCAGTCTTGAATTTCAGGATAACGTGAATGGGGCAAGTATTCCTTTGTGTTCATCTGATATGAGATGCCAACACACACACAAACCAGAGTGTTAAGTTCCAAGTGAGTGACTCCAAATAACATGAAAGTGCTGATTTTAAATAGTGATTATTTGTTATAGGGCTAAGTTTGATAAACTTCCATTGGAATTAAAAGAATCCTAAGTCACCTTCAATTTAATTGTTTAAATGTTATCTCCTGTTAAGATTTTAAAGATTTGCCTATGTCTGCTTTTGCTGGATACGTAACTTTTTTTTTTTAACCATACTGGTGCTGGAATAACATGACTTAAATTAATCATTTTACAGTTGGATAATGCTAAATTTCAAATGTAAAGGTATAAACCTAGCATATTTAATCTCCCTTCAGTTTATGATATTTTTAAATTTTAAATTAGGGGAATTTTTTTTCTCCTAGTGAAGTTCATGATTTTAAGAATTTGAAGGCAAGACAAAATGTCTTATATAAATTTTTCATTAGAAGAAGTGACTAGGTAATAAAGAAGATGCTTATAATCTTTCAATGTCATTTAAATATGCTTGTAAAATTTTTGTTATATAAATTTATATTAATTTTTGAAAAAATTAATCCTAGAAGTATGTCCCTGCCTGTCTGTGTTGGCATAGAAAAGATTCTGCAGTGAGAATCTGGTCTTTCGGTTACAGCTGTTAAATTAGATTTTGTGAGGTTTGTTTAATTTTAGGACATCCCCATATATGAGGAAAGGAGCAAACGAAGGTACAGTTGTGGTTGTGTTCTTCAGTACAAATATGTTTATTTCACAATTATGAAATATATTTTTATGTGAAAATTTGCCTAATAGAGAGGGTAATATTTATCATATATTTGTTGGATGCTTGACTTCCTAAGTAATATATATTGCAAAATGTATTGAAACATGTTTGATGTTTGCATAGTTCCTGATGATGTATTTGCCCAAAATTATATATGGAAAGGATCTTACAATTACAAAAGCAAGAAACAGCCCATGACTTTGACAGTCACCAGTTTCAATGCAACTTCAGGAAGAGTAAATGCGACACTTACAAACAGCAATATGGAATTGCTGCTATCAGGTATGGGATAAGAAAAACTAATTTCCTTTTAATTTTTTCTGCCTTATAAACATTGGTTTCCTGTAACTTTATACATAACACTTAAACTTTTAACATCTTCTGGATATTTTCTTAGCTTATCAAAGAAATTTTCATTCTAGTTCAGTTCCTTTTCAAAGGTAGGGATATTTCCACCTTTTCCTTCTCTCCCCTTTTTTAATTTCCCAGGTTTTTATTATATTTGGAGTTAATTATATTTTAGTTATTATATTTGGAGTCAATGAGGAGTGAAAGACACATCCTAATCCTCATGCTTCCTCTTTAAAAGTTATAAATAAACTTAAATTACTGTTCCTGGGGGGGGTTTTTAATGCTTAATTGTATAATTTCCCTACAATAGCCTATTAATGACTAATAAGTAGTATGATGCAGCAAGGCTGTAATAGTACTTAGCAAGGCAGAGATACTTAATGAAATTGGAGAGCATGGAGAGATTACATGTGTTAGACTAGCTGATACAGTTTAAAAAAGTAGCTACCCTTCATCCTGTAGTTTCAGAAGAAGCCCTTGATGAAATCTTGGTTTATGATATTCCACAGTCCTTGCCACACAGAGCACTGTTGCCATAGTTACGCTGGCACAATATGCACAGTTTGCTACACTGTGAACCATCAGCGGAAACTGCAGATATGGCTTGACAAGCAAGCAAACAAATATACTCTAAAAAATATTTGTGTTTATAGCTTTTGTTTGTTTTTCCAAACTCTTGTCAGTCCCTTGATTGAGACATCAGACACAGACATCAACCACACAGACAATGGGCTTGTGACACCACAAGAGTGGCAGGCTATAGCTCAGGGATGTGAATAAGCATAAAAGAAACATCTGAAATCAGTATTATCAGTCAGAACTTAGTTTCTTGAAATGTCACCCTCTGTCTACAAGCCTTTCTGCAAGGACTGAAGAGGCTTAAAAAATGCATTTAAGTGTAGGCTGGATACTTCTGGTTTTAATCTTGTTTTCTGAAGTATTTTAACATCACTGTGTATCCCAGAGGTGTTAGCAAGGACAGAAGTGACAGTACATTAACCTGTTCGAAAAAAAAAGAGAGGAAAGTTCAGTCCATATGCTTCTGAGAAGGATGGACTACAGGAAAAATATGATGGGCCAAAGAATCCATGTCACTATTGCCCTTATTTTCTAGTATCTAGTAGAGGGGTGAATTTTTGTCATTAGGTTTGTCTGCTGAAGGTATTTTGGAGGTGTCCTTTGAAAAGTTACACTAGAGGCTTTAGATGGACTGAATGCTTCATAAAATATTTTCTGACTGGTAATTGTGTTTGTCTTGACTGTCTATGTGAACTTTTTCTATCATATGATGTCTGCTAAGTTTCAGCCATTTAATTTCTGTGAGGGTATTAGATGCAGCAAATGTAGTATTTCATATTTTTTTTGAGTAACAAAAGTAAAAGCTATGTTACTCAACCAACCTTCTCCTCCAAATAAAAAGGTTCTCTGAGTTGGACACAAAAGTGACTACAAATGTCCTTTGTTTGCCTACATACAGGCATTGCACACATCGTAACACAGTTAATATTCTTTTCTTTCCTTATTTTGCAGATAGAAAATTGAGATCCTTTATATTGAAAGAATATCTTAGGACCAGGATAGTAGGGATGGATCAAAAAAGACATTTAGATGCTATAGAGCTGATTTCTCCTATACTTAACTAAGTAGGTTTCTGAAGTGAAAAGTCATTCTCTCCCTATGCAGCACTTACTGTTTTGCTTTCCATCATTTGTTGCATCTTTTTTTTTTCCTTTTTATTTTGACACCTGTGCTTGCTGTGATTATAGTATACATGTCTGTCTGTATTCTTTTGATCAGGTTAGCACAAGTGAAAATAGCAATGCTATTACAGGGATCAAGAGAAAAGAAAGATACAGCTTTTACTTGTTTATTTGGTTGAGATTAAATGCTCTCTTGTAGACTAGGAAACCAGTTGCCAGCTCTGAAGAAGCGCATCGGCCTTTCACCATGAAACGCTTGCGAATCCACCATTTTAAATCAGTGGAGAATTAGGTGCCTTGGTCTACATGAAAAATTTTCTCTGTGCTCTTGTTTGAGTGCACGAGGAGCCTGCTTCAGTGTGGGCTTCCCATGGGGTCACAGCCTCCTTTGGTCATCCACCTGCTCTGGCATGGGATCCTCCACAGGCTGCAGGTGGATATCTGCTCCACTGTTAGCGTCCATGAGCTGCAGGAGGACAGCCTGTCTCACCATGGTCTTCACCATGGGCTGCAGGTGAATCTCTGCTCCAGTGCCTGGAGCACCTCCTCCCCCTCCTTCTCCACTGACCTTGGTGTCTGCAGAGCTGTTTCTTATATATTCTCACTCCCCTCTTCTGACTGCTGCTGGTGTTGCATGAGTATTTCCCCCTCTCTTCTTAAATACATTATCACAGAGGGGCTGCCACCACTGCTGATCGGCTCAGCCTTGGCCCAGTCTTGGAGAGATGGCTGGCATTGGCTCAGTCACCATAGGGGAAGCTTCTAGCAGCTTGTCAAAGAAGACATCCCTGCAGCATACACACCCCTCCAAACTTTGTCACACAAACCCGATGCAGAGTGCCAGTTCCTTCTATGTCTCAGTGCTGTCTTCAGTTCTTGTTCACATCACAGAATTTGGATGGACATAAAAATGTGAAATGACCAAATTTAAGGGTACTGCTATGTTACTTGAGTTTTCAGTCAATAAAAAGGGATCTAGTTTAGTTAATGTGCAGCTAACACATACTAACTAAATCTAGTCTGAAGTCATCCACATCTGTTAGTCAGTAAAAAGTTTTTTTAAAAAAAGGAGGGATGAAAGGCAGTGTTTAATTCTAATTCATTTACAGCATGGAGACTGTTCTATGATGTATTGAGTCAAAAAATCAGTGAATTCTAATTTCAGTTTGGTGGAATTTTCTGGAGGTGGAAGTATAATTTGTTTTTGTTTTTAATTTTTTCTTTTTCTTGGTTTTGGTTTTAATTTTGTTACTGTTTAAGTTTTAGCTATTGTTAGCTTTTGTTCATGTGAAGTGCAATATAACCATGCGTGATTCTACAAATAGAAGATTCCATATGAAATGAACCGTTATTTCAGTGCTCCGCCAGAAAGGAAATGATCATACAAGAGATATCTTCAATTTAAAACCTGAAGTTTAAAACCATTAATTGATAACAATGGTTTAAAATGTGGGGGAAATTCATTATTATATTCACTGTTAACCATTGTCTTTGTAATGGAAGACTAAATCACTAAGCATATCATACTATTTTATTTTCATTCTCCAAATTAACAAATAAAGTTATTTGTGTTCTAAACATTTCTTCTGTAGGAATGAAAATGAGTCAATTAATTATGCCTACAAAGTAAATAAGGTTATATACAAATCTTATTGTGTGGCAGAAACTGTGTCATAATATTTACTGATGAAGAAAAATTCAGTTTTTTGAGATATTTTCAAATTTAGAATTTTTAATTAGGTACCACCTTTTGGAAAATAATTGAGATGTGGATGTTCCTGTTATCACCTTATTTAGCTTTTGACTGAATTGCAAAAATATAAGAAGTGGGGATGTAAGCTTTAAATATGCTCTGTAGTATTTTTGATCTCAAATTAGATTACTGGCAGTGGTTGTTCTGTCTGAGGTTGGTTACCATTACTGTTAAGTAACAGCTGTGTGTATAGGGTTTCCCTTCTGTCCTCTCTACAGGCTAAACTAAGAACAGTTTCTATTGAAATCCTATGATAATTGAAATAATTTCACAGAAGAGTGCATCTCACTGAACTAAAATTTTGGTAACAATGCTACCTATTCTTCCTGCTTTCCCTTTTCAAAGCAAGAGATTAAATGCTTATTCTTAAGAATATAATTATTTCTTTACTGAATACAAATGTATCTTTTTAAAACTTTATTCTACAGGAGTGTATAAAAGCCAGGAGGCTAGGCTTATGCTCCACATATATCTCATTAAAGCACCCTCCCATACATCTGCGAGCAAGTTGAAAGAGGAGAAATGGGCTATGGATGGTTTTGTGAGTATATTTCAGCTAGAAAAGGGACATAAAGATTTTTTTTTTCCTAAATCCTGCTGGTGTTCTACACCCAAAAAAATTTTGAGACTTATCAAATGGAATCTTGTAAGCAGTGCTGATTCATTAAATGATATTAGAATTTTATTGTAAGGTATAGGACACCAATCTTTGAATTTTATTCCAGTATATTGAGAAATTTTATCATCATGATAATATAATATCAATATATAGTAGATTGTAATATATAATATTAATATAATTGCAAACTTTATCATTAGACTAGCAGTCATGTTTTGGTGATATTTTTAGAAATACCATGTAAAAGCGGAACTGTTACATGAATGGGGAAAACAAAATAGATTGCTCCAATTAACCATTAAGCCTCTTGGAGGTTCTGATGCTGAGCTTGTCTTTAAAAGGGGGTAGAAGAGAGCACATAACTGAGAGGAGGAGAGGTGAAGGAGAGGGGTAAAAAGAAGTAGCAACAGCCCAGATGTCTGGGATGTGTTTAAACCATGGAAAGGAAAACCCTTCAGAGAACAGATTGGAAGAACAAGTATCACTCAAGATAATGCTAAGGCTGGAAAAAGCTGAGTGTGTTTGGGGCCTGAGAAACTTTACTTGCCAGAGAAGAGAGCAGATTTTTCAGAAGAGGAAGCACCTGAAATAATTTAGATGATGATAACTCTCATACATCCTTATTACACTGTCTCATTTTTCAAGGAATCTGTCTGTTTTCTTATGTTTCACTTACTGGTAAAGCACTACTACAGAGACACCAATGTGGGTGTGCATGCCAAAAGAAAAGAAGTGTATATTGAAGCAACACATAAATTTATATTTGTATAACTTCTGGCACTACTTAATAATTTTTCAAAAAGGTGCATAACCAAAGCAAAAAACCCTAAATCACTTAACTAATATACTAGTTAAAGTGCTTACCTCCTTTGGTTTGTCCAAACTTTAGGCTTCATAAGCACGATCCTGATGAGAAAAAATTACAGTAAAAGCAAGAAATTTACTTTCAGATTTCTAAATGTACGAAAGTACAGAGTACAATCCTTTCTATATGTTATTTACATACTGTTCTTATTTGACCCTTTTCGGTTTTGGGCTGCTTTACCCCAAAGTAAGAAATTCACCTGAGGATGCATCCTTTTTTCAGTGAAAACATAGCTTCAGGTCATTGCTGATGACACACAGTTGCCTTGAGAAAGGGAAGCTTAAGGAAAAATCTTGAAGGAACCTGCCTTGGGATCACTGAATTTAAACCTAATAACTACGCTGGGAAGCAAGTACCTGTACATTTGAATACAACATGCAGCGTGTTAATTTAGAATGTACTTATCCTAATAAGGGAGATATTCATAGGATTAAACCCCTTTCCTCATTCCCACAAGTATTTTAGTTTATACTAGCATTTTTTGCTCTTGTAACAAAACCTCATTCAACATTCTTCTGGCCTACAGCTGTAACTATTGAGATAAGCACAGAGAAAGAACAAAGGCACTATCGGTTGAATGCCAGGTCTTTTTATTTACTTTTAAAGTAATTACTAAAACCTCAATACTTGCATCCTTAGGATTATCTACAATATAACTTTTGCCATCTACTTCCTAATCAAATCAGATAGTTACGAAGTATGTAAGACAGAAATATTGACATCTTGAATTGCAAGAAACTTTACGTTTTATTGGTTTTAAAGTGGTTTAAATATGGTTAAAGGTGGTACAAGGTGGTATATGTAACCATAAGCCACCATGACTAGGGTGTGCCTTTAACAGTTCTATCTTTTCTTCTGAACTTTATAGATTTCCTAGAAAAGAGAGGATGTTTTTAATGAAGTATAACAGCTACCAGTCAAGCATACTAGGATATCTCTCTTCCTAATATATACTTGTAACAAATTTTCCCTGTTTAATTCAGAGTCCTTTTTGTTTACAGGTTTCTGCTGAACCTGATGGAGCAACATATGTTTTTCAAGGATTCATCCAGGGTAAAGATTATGGACAATTTGGACTTCAAAGATTAGGTATTCAGCAAATTCTAAGTTTTTGCAGTTCGTTGTTCCACAGTGTGTTTATGTCCAGTAATATAAGGGTATCTGCAGGGTGTTATTAGTATTGAAATTTTATAGAAGGTTGAGATATTCATATCTTTAAAATCTCATTTAACTGGTACTTACAAAGAATGTTTTGTCACAAGTTGCGAGGACTTACAGATGCCTTGCAATGCACTGTTTAGAATAGCTATATATTTGTAATGTTTGAGCAATGTTTTTCTATAAATACATGTAAAATGCATTTAGTTTCACGTACTAATAACAATTTAGAAAGCCTATGTTATAGGATACTCTGCTAAACTGATCTCTTGCTCATAGTGCTGAATCAGCATTCCATCTAAACTTGTACTAGAATCAAGAAATATTGCCTTTTAAAAGAATATAAAAAGTTATTTCCTTTTATTAAAATAAAAATATTTGAAACTCATCTCACAAAAATTAAAATGCAAGACTTCCTTGGCACAGTGTTTTTATAGATTTTGGGTTTTGTGTGTGTGTAGTTGTGAGATTCTTTTTGGTAATATATTGAAGATACCTTTGATATCTTCTAGGAATAGAATTGTTCAATCAGGTGTAAATTCTGCACTAGAATTAACAGAGTCAATAATACAGTTATGGAGAGATCTACAATCATTGAACAGATTTTGTTTAGCATGTTCACCACTTTGTTATTTCTCTGAAACAAAATATTTTGATTGCTGTTCCCATACAATTTTCCTTACAACATATAATTTAT